>VWZT01013994.1:162213-222724 GCA_013397055.1 Pachycephala philippinensis
ATTCTTAGTTCATGATAGCAGTTGTGGGAAGACTGCAAAGTTCATGAGAGAGAGAGAGATATTTTCACGGCAGCAGATGTCCGGGCGGGTCTGTTTGTTAGTGACAGTTTGAAACACCACACTGGAGCAGAAGAAACCTCTTTTTCTTTCAAATATGAATGAGACTTAAAGACTGCAATTCTGACCTGAAATCATATCTTATCCTTTGTGCAAGTATTGGAAATTATTAAGAGGAGGTGCTGGGGGGAGAGGTGCTGGGGGGAGAGGGGCTGAAGGGAAAAAGGAGAGTTTTGTTGTAATCTTTACCATTCTTTTATTACCTTTAGTTCTGTTAGTAATAAACTTCTTTGTATTCTTTAAAGTTTTGAGCCTGCTTTGCCCTTTCTTCTAATCCTTATCTCACAAAAAGTAAAAGATGCAAACTAAACCACCACACTGGTAGAAGGAATTTCTGTAGAGACAAAGCTCGTGATTCCTTCAGAGTTTACTTGAACATGGTTATTATGTAAAGAAAGAAATTTTTAAAAATAGTATTAAAGAAAGAAGAAGTCAAAGAACTAGGTGCTTTTTTTTTTTGCTAAAATTGGTTGGTAGGAAGGAAGAAAACAAAAAAAGAAGACCAGATGAAGAAGATAGTAACAAAGAGACATAATTAAGATACTGAAGAGAACCATGTAAGAGACATCTAAAAAAAACAGTCAGAAAGAAAACTTCTGTAGTAATCCAAGAAAGTTAACTGCTTGGCAATAGCTCTTGAAGGAACCTTTAATTTAAAACACCTTTGAAAGAGTCCTCATTTAACTCCCAATTTACTCCCAAGGAGCTAAGTGGTGCGTTGTTACAATAATATATTTATGGTCCAACACTAAAATAGTGCTAATAATTATTCTTTAAGATATCACAGGTCTATAGGAGCACTTAATTACATTGCAGTAAGGAATCAGCATATTATTTTCCCTGCAGGAAATAGCTCTTTATTTATCCTTATTTGTTTTCCTCTTTTCTGAAATTTGTTATGCCATCTAGGGTTTTGGTACATCAGGACTGTTTACTTTAATTCCAGAATCTTATATTAATAGATGTGCTAGATTTTCTTATTAGATGGAGACTCTTGAGAGGACTACTATACTAGGATGAATTAACATCTAGATTAACTCCTAATAATTTTAAGAAGTCTCTTCCTCTTCTACTGGAATTAATAGGTAAGTATATGGAAATGCCTATGAGGTTTAGTATTTCTGAAATTAAGCCAGAGAAATATTCATAAAAGTACAGAGAAGTGTGCTGTGTGAGAAGCCACTCAGCTTCATATGGAAAAAAAATGAGACTCAACAAGTCTAAAGGGAATTAAAGAAAAAGCTGTAAATGTATTAAATAAGATGAAGGCTAAAAATATTTTTTATTATTATATCTGGCATTATCAGGCTTATAATTGTTTTATGATACTAACCATGTGGGTCAGCAGGACACATAATGTATATTAGAGGTTATTCATTCCATTGAACTGAGAACATAATGTGTTGTGGCTTTTTATTAACATTAAACAAGGTAGGAAATGAAATGTCATTAAGATTAATGTTGAATTATGTGCTGTGAAACCTTTGTAGATATGCTAAATGATCTTGGGCATGTAAATACTGCTCAAAGATCTAGCATCAATTTAAAAAGAAATGTGTTTCTAAGTTTTCAACCAAAGTTTAAGAAACCTGTTTCCACTCCATTTGCCTAAGAGATTCAAAGCCAGTTCAGGGCAAAAGGGAACTGATCCTCTTCTATTCCTGAATATTGCTCTTAACCTGATTAGTTTCTCTTTTTTCAGACATACTTAAGAAGAAAAAAAATAGATAAATTTGAGGACGAAAAGCAGAGGGTACAAACATCTACCTTTGGGGAAGAGACTGAAGGCACATGTCTCAAGTGAAGTGACTCCCTACTCAGCAGCACTGAGAACCACAGAGAACTGTGATTTAAAATGTCCTACTGTCTTCACATTTCTCAGCTGCCTAATGTAGGGGGATGCTTATTCAATTTGATGTGGGATTGTTGTTGCTTGGGGTTTTTTTTCAACTGTATGCAACACTAGATATTTAAGCTTTCCAATACATTAGATAGGGAGCCTGTGTACTATTTTCAACCAAACAGATTCTGTTTTTAAAAATCAAACTCTGAAACTGTGGAGCTTTTAGTATAGATTTAGTACCAAAGGAAAAACAGTTTTGCCTTTAGTGAGAAATAAAACAACATTGACTAAGGGTATTGAGTACTTGTGTTTTGTCAGAAGAAGAAGAGGACGAGGAAGGGGAAGGGGACTACAAAAATGACAGTGATAGCTTCAATAGAGTTGAACTGAGTTGGCCATCAAATACTGTTGGATGGCTCCACAAAGCTAGAAGTACATATATTGTCAGAAGCAGTGAGACATTATCTGACAGACAGAAAAGCTGTTTATATATTGTCAAGTACAGAAATTTCATTTGTCCTACACATAAATGGAGAACATGTAAGTGTTACCTAGAGGGAAACACCTAAACACATGAAATCAGCAGTTTCAGCAGAAAGGAGGTAGCCTTTGCTATGTAAGAGGCCTCATCCTAAAACTTTTAAAGTGCACAGATCTCATAAAAATATCCCAATAATTGTTACTGACATTAATAAAGAAATGGCTTCTGCTATAAAGGTGTTTTTCTAAATCCCTCTGGATCCTGCTCCTTGACATCTCCAAATACTGAATGAGATCCTTAGTGACTACTGTTCACTTAAAAGCTGCCCAAAAGTACGTAGGGAAAAAATGTTATGAATAAGACTATAAAACATACATAGTACAGTAACGTCTTTTTGGTTTATACTGTAACTGGTATGATGTTTCACAACTGCTATCAATGAAGAACAAGAATAAAGGTGATTAAAAAGTAATGGGTTTGATATAATACTGCAGAGAAAAATCTATTCTTGTGATTGGCTATTATCATCTATTTCCCAGATGAGTGATTGCCAACATGAGCAGGAGACTTCATCACATTTTCCAACCACTAATAGGCTACTGCAAACAAGTGTCATAAAGACACAATTATGTAGAAAGTGACCAAAGAATTAAAAAATGTATTATGGCTGTAACTTCGCCATCACCTCCTATAAGTCTGGTTATTTCTGAAGTGTGCCTGCATTTCACTTTAATATAGCAGCCACTTATAACCAGGAATCGTTTCTATGTGAGCTGTCCAATGGGAATGTAAAGTTATAATTATAATGCATAAAGATATCCATTGAACTCTTTATAATGACAAGATGCATTTATTATATTACAGACAAGCCTTAATGCCCTGCATCAGATATTTCTAGCAGTACAGTTTCTTACATATGCTTACTCACATAAATATACTTCCTTAATTGAAATATATTTGTGCCATACTGATAAAATCCCATGAAAGATGAAGAAATATTTTGGTTTTGGGGACTTTTAAATTGTACTGTCTATTAAGAAGGCATCAAGTAACTTTCTGTTTGGAAGACAAGGCACATAAATTTGGAAGTTTTGCACATTTTATGTTAGTATTTTTGAATAATCCTAAAGTATAACAAGTGTTTAGAAAATGTCTTCTTTTGACTTCAACTTGAATAACAAGATTTTTTTTAAATAAACCTACCAACTTATACACAAAAGCCTTTTCCAACTTGAGATTATCATAAATGATAACATAAACATCATAGGTATTTTCTCAGGAAAAGAACAAGAAAAAGAGGTGCATTCAAAACTGCAGACAAAAAAATATAAAAGCAAAGAACATTTCATAACATGAAAAAGACGTGCATTCAAAACTAGACAAAAAAATTACAAAAAGCAATGCAAGCAAACACCATAAACGTGTCTTAGCAGTCAAAGTAGAGCTAGAGAAATATAAAGAAAAATAATTCAGACCATTACTCTAAGATGTGATGAAAGAACCTAAAAGTTGTGGTGAATGATACAGTTATGTGCAGAGACAGGTAATGTATGACATGCACGTAGAGCTGAGATAGTTGAGAAAAACTGCTGGATGGTACTAAAATAATAGACAAATATTTCAATTTATTTTTATGCAACTTAGAAAGCAAATACATGCAACAAACTTGAAAGAATTAGAGAGGATGTGTGAAGTATCAAGAGATATATTTTTCTTCTAAAGAGATTTATTATGTTTATAATTTCTTTGGAAAAATGTGTTTCAGTGACTAAGCCTGTGCAAAATGAGAACTACAATACAATGCAGAGACTCTCAAGGATCTCACTAACCAGGAGGAAAGCTTGTCTTTCTTTCTGCATGAATGCCTGGTTGAATGTCTGTAAGACAGATTTCCCACCATGTGAAAATTATTGTCTCTAAACAGGGAAGAGGTTTTTTCTAATTTTCAAGACATTTTACTTAATGTACAGCTTGATGAACTTATAATGTATTATTCTCTTCTTTTTTTTTTCCCAATAAGGAAAACTTCAAATTTTGATAAATAATTTTTTAGTGATTGTTCCAGCTAGAGTTTTTGCCCTGGAAGTTTCCACTGACTGAAAGTAATAATCACAAGATGATTGAAACCAAGAGTGATTCTGAAAAATCTGTTCTAGTCATGTCTGAGCAGGAGAATGCAAATCTACTCTCTATGTGAGAATTTTATCCAACTGTGCAGACACAGTTATATGCACACAGGTTATAAATAGTGTGTGAGGTCCAGTCAAGGCCCAAAACACTAACTCTTCTCTTCTTTTGCACCAGCCAACTTTAGAGAAGACCCAGTCATCTGTCACCATAGAATAAAGCTGTCTACCTCAGTGAAACCCTATTTGGCAAAGCTGCTCGTAAAGCAACAGTAGCTGCAATAATCTCTGATATATCTCCACCCTTTTTTGATATCATTAGGAGATCTTTATTTACCTCAGAAATATATAACGTTTTGGTGCTCAAATTATACTCAGAACATTCTGCTCTTTTATGAATAAAGTGGAACAAGATGAATGCACCAGATAACCTCAGAAAGAAGTCCTTCACTAAAAGTTCCAGAATTCAACAAAAACTTCAACACTACACTTTGGGACTAAGATTAAGTCAGTTATCCAAAATATGTGGTATGCTAAGTGGAATAGCTCTACATTTTTCCTCCTTTGTTTTTGTTTTGGGAAAGAAGGTCGGTGGAGAACAGTTGGAGCTCACAGAACATATGTTGTTTCTTGCTATGCAATACAGCAGGAAAAGTTAATTAAGAAAATAGAAAATTGTCATCAACATCATCTAAAGCTTTGGTCTTCAGCTTTTTTATGTTATACTATCATGTTACACTGGGAAAAAAACATTAACAAATTCTAGTCAGGCTACTAGAAATCCTCTCCCACTTGGCTCTAAAAAGGGCAATGTGGTCATCCTACCACCTTTAGACCAATCCTTCATCAAATCTCTGACCTGGGCAATGAGAGACTTGGAGCCAAAGCAACTGAACAGATTGAGTCATGACATTTTCAGAAATGCTTTGTAGAGTATGTTGCCCACAAACTGTGAGCAATACTACTGGCTGCAGCTCAGATAGTTTCTGGTCTGCCTGTGAGATCAGCTGTGGGGTTGGAAAGGAGGGAGCCGAGGGGCTAGTGGGGTTCATCCCACACCTCCCTGCCTATCCTTTCTACACTGAGCCTGCCTGAGCTTTTCAGTGTGCTAAAAATTCACCTCACCTTTTTTCCTGGCATCTTAGTTTTTTCAGCACCTCTCCTATGAAGACAGGCTTAGAGAGTTTGGGGTTTCCAGCCTGGAGAAGAGTAGACTCCAAAGAAACTGTTAGCAGCCTTCCAGTAACTAAAGGGAGCTTATTAAAAAGAGGGAGGGGGACTTTTTACATGGACAAATAGTGATAGGACATGGGGAAATGGTTTTAAACTAAAAGAGGGGACATTTAGATTAGAAGTTAGGAGTAAATTCTTTGCTCAGGGGGTGGTGAGGCACTGGAACCAGTTTCCCAGAGAAGTTGTGGATGCCCCATCCCTGGAAGTATCCCCAAGGCCAGACTGGGTGAGGCCCTGGGCAACCTGATCTAGTGGGTGACATCCCTGCCCGTTGTGGGGTGGTTAGAACTAGATGATCTTTAAAGTCCCTTCTTACCTAAACATTTCTATGATTCAATGGTTGTCACATCAGGTGTGCTGCTACAAGCAGTCTGTGCAGCTTTGCACATAGAAACCATGGTTAAAAATAGTCCCTAAAGCCATGGATTTTTCAGTCTGGTGTTGTAGTATAAAGTTATATGAGTGCCAGATTTTGCTAGTCCTCCCACTGTCCCAGTCTGCTACTTTTAATTTCCAAGACATAGTTTAGGTCATGTATTTTACAGTCCAGTTTCAAAGAGCTGATATTCTGCATAGTTCAGGGCAAGCTGTGAGCTTCAACAATAAGCTGAGCTTACAAAGAGGATCAAGGGAGGACTGGAATGGCTTACACTGGCCCTGTGTTAAAAGTAATGTAATGTTAAATACTCCTGTTCATTCAGGCTTTTTTCCTGTATCAGTTTAAACTAATACCAATAATGGAGAATTTAAGTAGTTGAGTTAAGGATCTGCCTTTCCTTCTACCAGTTTCATTGCACAGTAGTCACTGCTGGTTAGGGGTGAAATTAGATACTAAGAATATAGTATCTAAAACTTGTAAACAAAGTTTTCCTATGCTTGCCTCTTGGAGCTTTCAGGCACTGTAAGCTTTGGACAGATGGTAGGATGAAGATTTTAATATCTATATTATGAGCATAAGGTCCTTGAGGGCTCCTCAAGTGTTTCAGTCTCTCTGCATCTCATTTAATAGGAAATATGCTTTTTCTTGACAACATCCATGTGAAAGAAAGAGAGAATAATAATTATTCTTGGTGAAATATTTGATGTGAGAACAGTGTTCTTCAAAAGTGCATTGATTCATGGAAGTCCAAGTGTCCTGTGGAAATTAATTTTAATGGAAAATTTTAATAACTGTTGACAATTTTATTAGATAGCATTGAAAAATTTCATTCTGACAAGGTCAAGGTAATTTCTGCTTTTGTATTTTGATCTTAATGTTGTTATGTATAATGAGATGAAGATAAATAAAAGCTGAAGTTCTGCAGTCAAAAGGAAGTGCTACATTGCATCAAAGTGCTTTAATCTTATCAAAGTGGAGCACAACCATATTTGAGAGTTCTGAAAAAATGTAAAAGGAAATTTCTTGATCAGAAAACATTTTCTTTAATTCCTACTTTTATTTCTGCTCAATTGAAGCAAAATGTCAGAATACTGTAGTTTCTCCCTGACCACAAATTCTGCTGTTTTAATTTGGCTAGGTAAGATGCAGTGAGTGTGCTCCACAGACAAATAATGCAATGACATAGGAGGTGTGATTTCTGTTGATATATTATGGATGGCTAGACAAGTTGTATCTTCAAAACTGGTGGCATAGCAGTTTGCCTTCTGGACATATAATAAATATTGCTTTTCTGCTTCCTTCTTTACATGGTTCCATGATTTGAGGTATCCTCTATCACAGCCTGTTGCAACCAGTTACAGAAAATTATTAAATAAGGAGAAAAGGAGCACAGATAGAGACACATCTGCAGGAGAAGAGATCAGTTTGGTAAGGACTCATCAGTTGAAGATGAGCCAGCTGCGGAGAGGGACACTGAAGAAGGATATAAAATCATGGATGACACAGAGAAGGTATTAGAAAATATTGGCAGGTTTTCCTCAAAGTAGAAAAACTAGGCAATTGAGTCAGAATTTTTCATACACAGCAAATTTTACTTGGGAGTTCATTTCCATCCAATGCTTTATGTAACACGAGAGTAAATTGTTTCATAAACTACTAGAAAATGTCCCTCACGGAGGAAATGTCTTTCAGGAGCCACTAATCACACCCAGGCAAGTACAAAAGTCCAAACTCTGTCTCAGTTAAGTAAGCTGATAGCTGAAAGCTGAGAGCAAATATTTTGTGAGATGTTGTTCTGCTTTAGCTTAGTCTTACTTTCTTTTCAAAAGCACCTGCCTGAAGATTATGTGAGTTTTTGGTTGCTCTCAGTGGGGTTCTTTTAATCCGTGGTGGGAATAAAGGTCTTCAACAGAGAAAATAAATTTTCAGTGTTCCTATGGTCACTGGACAGCCTTCACATATTTCAGAACCTTTCTGGAAAACATGAATGGCTGATACTTTTAAAAACAAATGGCTATTGGCTTGTCTGTGTGCACCAATGATGAAATAGAAATGTCAACTTTTTATGTGAAGAAAATGTTCTCTTCTTTTTGCTTGCTTGTTCTTAGCTAAATGGCTAATTTCCTTTATGCATTAAAGCAATCACCGACATCTCTTGTGAAAGTATGCTGTTAAATGCTTGCAATTACTGGATACTGGGATGGGAAATTCTCTTTGCAGAAGCCACGTGTCTAGACCTATGTCTACCAAAATTAAAATGACAAAATCTTTTAGCAGAGACTTTTGTTGATAATTATAGAGAAATTAGACATTCCAGCTTCAGTGGGCAGTTCACTTAAATTGCAAAAATGTCCTTTTTCCTCAGGTTAAAGTTGGTACAATGTAAAGTTAGAAAAAAATCCTCTTGAATGCATCATGCTGAGTGAATTATCATCGTTCTTGTAACACTGTTGCAAGTGATCTAATTAGCGGTGCTATCAAGGGCATTGTCTATGAGGTCAGCTTCATCATGTTCTGGCCATTATAATCCCTGCCACACTTCTCTGAAAATTGAAATCCTTGTACTCTCTTCTGCCCCCCTAGTAATGATGTCTTCTTTCTCCTTTTCAAACCTAAAAATGTGAGTTCTCTAGTGACTATGTGTACCATCTGCATTTTTGTAAAGCTAAACTCAAGACCTTCTGCCTTCTCCATTTGCACTCTTTGTACAGAGGACTGTATTTTAAAGATACTGACAGGGAGTTTTAGTTCGTAGGAGCAATGGCTACAGACAGTGTGGCAGATGGCCCCACCATTGGTGCGAAAACTTCTTCAAGAGAGAGAAAGTATCCCCTGGGTTCAGGAACCCTGGAACCAATCCTGTTCAGAAAAATGATTGCATACCTCTGGAAAACAATGAAGCTGACTCCACTCATTGCTTCTTTGGAAAGGCTATTCTATTATCAAACTTGTTTTAAGGTACAGGAAAGACTTCTAATTTTCAGCCTAGTTTTATTGAAGTAATAACCATTTCTTTTTGAAATAAGAAGCAATTGTACTTTCACAGAGGGCAAAATGGCAGTGCCAACAATTTCACAGAGATGCTATGCTTTTATGGCCAGAGATTATTATAAAATCTTGTATTAACAGCTTTTCTGTTTCCTTTCTGGTTTTCTATTTTTTAGCTTGTTTTGTTTCAAGTTCTTTATATATCTATGTCTACATTAGATATATAGATATATAGATATATAGATATATAGACATATAGATATATAATTTTTCTTTTGCCCTTTGTTGGAAATCCAGGAATAAGCTATTACATTATGACCTTTCTGTAGCATTTTCCATTGGGATATTAATGGTAGGTTATTTATCATTTTGCTGGGAAGGAATGGATTTCCTGTCTTTTCTCTTGGGGAAACCTTATTTTCACTTGTTTCATTGACTAAATGTGCTCATTATTTAGTCTCAAGTGTATGCCTGGGGTGTAGCCCCAGTAATGATTAAGTTTTCCTAGCAAATAGACACTATGGAAAATGTTTATGATACTTAAATATGTCTCACACCTCATTTATTTTTCTGTCCTCTCTTGATTAACTTCAAGCTTGCTTTTTCTTTTCTTTGTTTGTTTCTATATCCAGTGGTGACATCTCAGTTGTAACTTTCACGATTAATTGTCTCTGTTGTGTTTTCATTATTATAAACACCCAGGACGGAGAAGCCCCGTAATGAATAATTTCCTAAGAGTTACTTTTACATGCTACTTGTCTTTCTATCTTGAGCTTTGCAGGTTTTACAAAGAAGCTATTTAAAACCTTGCACAGCAAAAAGAAATCCTTCACACTCTTCCCATATTCCTATCACATACACATTAACACACAATATGCATAGAGTGTTGTTCTGGTATTCAGATCCACTGTTTCCAAGTACATAATGATTTAACTACTGTGCAAAATTCCTAAAAATAGCTGGATTTCATCCATTCCCTTGAGCCAGCCTACATTTTCAGTCATATAAATTGTTGGTTTGATTTAATTATGCAATTGTTTTTAATAATTTATTGAATAATGTAATTATTATCCATCTTGTAGCATAGTAGTATGCCTTCTAAGTTCCCAGTTATCCTCCTGGTTAGGTATTTATTGTGGGCAGTAGTGGATTAGCTATAAAGATCCCTGCTGGAAATGACTTTATAAAGACAAATCTTCATTTACTTCCTGTCTCTTTTTCAAGTGCTTTCCACATCAGATTGACATTCAGTATTCATCTTTCAGCATGTAGGCTCCCAGATGTACACTGCAAGCTTTCCATTCCAGTGGCAATGACTGTAAAGATAAATAACACATCCTGGAATCAAGCTTGGCTATAGAACCCATAATTATCTGCACTATTTAATTTTTAGCTCCCACTTTCATTGTGTTTTGGACCCTCTAGCTATTTCACTACAGGATGAATATACTAGGGATGTGACAAGTCTGCAAGGCTTTTGGGTATCAGCTCAAGCATTCCACTTGGTGTTGAGGGCAGAAATCAACCCCTGAACCCCTCCTATTCAGAATTATAGATAAAGCACACCTGACCATAGGTGCACACAATGATATTTTCAAGGATTCTAAAAGAATAACAAACCAAGAAACAGTATTAGAAGGCAACACAGTAAAACAAAGGTAGAGAAGATAGTTTTTCCTTGTAATTTTTCAGTTGGAACTGAAGCTACAGATTCTTTATTGTTGCATAAAATGTTAAGAGGTTTTGAAAGACTGAGACTGTAAGAACTGTAATAAGCTACTAAATATTGTTCCAGGAAAACAGAACAAAAATTTTCTATTCTGCCTTTTCCAAATGAAAAGAATAAAGATAAATTAATTTGAAGGGGAAAATGCAAAACTAATAAATATACAGCTAAATAATGGAATTGATTGGCACATCGTGGCACTCTGATCACTTTCTTTACTTGTGATAGCAAAATGGGTAATGATGTGTAGGAAAAAAGTCCTTTATTTTCAGTTGCTCATTCATTAATTCATGAAAATTTTGGATATCAGGTTGGGAGGGACCACAGCGGGTCAGCTGGTCCAACCCCCCTGCTCAAGTAGGGTCATCCGAGCACACATGGCACAGGATTGTGTCCAGCTGGTTCTTGAGTGTGAGGGAGAGTCCACAACTTCTCTGGGCAATGTGTTCCAGTTCAGGTGGAACTTTCTGTGCATCACTTTCTGCCTGTTGCCTCTTGTCCTGCTGCTTGGCACCACCCATTCATCATTCACTGAAGCTAACAGATATAATTGGCTATGCTGATTAATGAAATGGTTTATCTAAGGAAATAGATATGAAAGCCTTTATAAACAATGTACTTCGGATCTAGAAAAAAGGCAGACAAAACCAGGATAGAGAAAAAGCTAAGTTAGACATACCTTGATTTTTCTACATTTTCTGTAGTCCTCCCTTTAGTTGCCCTTTTTGTTTGGTTGGGCATTTCACTAGTAGTCGGCAAAAAAGTTGAAAACAACCGAAAATATTGGTATCAAATTGTTATGTTCTGTGGTGACTGTTGAATCAGAGGGGGAGGAAATTTTCACAAGACTCACTATTTTTTAATTTTAAAACTCTTTGCAAAAACAGGAGCACTTTTATTGTTTCCAGAATGCATGGGTCTTTCAAAAGTATAGTTTTCATAGTTTTAGGTGAGAAAATTTATTAAAAGAAAAAAAGATTTAAAAAAAAAAAAAAAAGAAACTTAATTCTTCTCTTCATTCTAGAGAGAGCTTCCCTGGATATCCCACTGAAACAGAACATACTGAGAATCCCACTGAAACAGAACATACTGAGAAAGAAGAAATATGTGGATGCAGACAAGGTTTAAAATGAGAAAACCATTAAAGCAAATTATATCTTTCATGTAACAAAATTTCCTGTATGGAATTCCAGTTGTGTGAGGACTCAGCAATGTGTTACCCTGAAAGAGTTGTTCAGTTTGGAAACAAACCAAAATTAAATGTTGGGTGGCACAAGGCATTTTCTAGGAATTACTTTTAAGCCAAAGGAAGTGAAGGAGAATCATGTGCTATGTATATAAAAAGAATTTCTGAAATTGTTCAGGGGTCTGGGTAGTTCCTTTTCTTTGGTTTGTACAATTTCATTGTTCTACCTGCAGCTTTGAACATAGTAGTTATAAGCAATCCTTATCTAGGACAGCAATTAAAACACCTCTCCTCATCACATAATTATATCTCTGGAGATAATTATGAATTCCATACTTATATTTTTAACCTTGAATATAATCTCCTGGTTCATGTGTCTGGGTTTGCATAAAGTTCAAGCTGAAATAATTTTTATCCTCAGAAGTGAGTAGCAGGAGTGATATTGCCTGAATAAAATGTCCATAATATCTTAGACAAAGCGAGTAAAGAAAGAGTAGTACAAAATGCAAAATTGTTCTTCTATCTATTGATACTTTTATAATCTAAGCAACAAGAAACCTAGAGACATACGTAGTTAAGATGCTTCTTATATACAAAGTTGACTTGAGGGAAATCATTAAAGGGATAGAACGTACCAGAGGACTTCTGTTTGATTGATTCAAATTCACTGTATATAATCCACTGCAGTTTGTAATGACAACTTGATCTTCAAAAGTGCAAAGGTCAGATTATATAAGAACTGTATTTTAGCACAGAAACTACTTCCACAATAACTCCTAATGAAGACAATGTTCTATAGTTTATTTATGTAACTTACTATTGGCCATAGAGATCATTTAGTGCATGGGTTGAAAAGATTTTGCTTAAAACTTTTTGCAAAAGTTTGAAAATAGAAGGTAGATAATCATCTGAAAAACTACTGGTTTAAATTTTGCAAAACAAAATAATACGGGGAAAAAAGACTTTAGAGGTAAAACCAAAAATCAGAAATTAGTCAAAACAGCACTGTCAGATCTGGTGATGGAACCATTATAACTTTCTCTGAGAGCAGACCATTCTCCTCATCTTGGCAGTTTCCCTTGCCACACTAACTGCATAATGCTTTCTCCCCTCATTCCTTCTGGCTTTTCCCCAGCCATTGCAGTAAGCAGTGCTACTTGGGCAAACATTCCCATAGTGAACTAAGTGCTCTGAGGAGCCAGAAAAGAGAGCACAAAGAAGATGTAAGAAAAAGGTGGAGCTTGTGGCTGGCCAGAAGCAAAGTGAATGTAGGGCTCAAATGTTCTTTGTTTTAATAGCGAAAATTAGTGCATATTTTAACAACAAGTTGCACCTTGCCTACTAAACTATGTTTAAAAGAGTTAATAAAATGCTATAAATAGACAAAGTGGGAATTATTTGTCGTTTCTTTTCAGGCTTTTAAAACGTTTTTTAAAAATTCTTTTTAAAGTCCTTTTCAGAGAAATACAGTAACATCCATATGACATTTAGTATAGCGATTAACAGCCAAATCCACTACTAAACCATGTCCCCAGGTGCCACATCTACACATATTTTCAATACCTCCAGGGATGGTGACTCAATCACTTCCCTGGGAAGTCCATTCCTATGCCTGATCACCCTTTCAGTGAAGAAATTTTTCTTAATATCCAATCTAAACCTCCCCTTGTGCAAATTGAGGTCAATTCCTCTTGATATTTAGCAGAATGCCTGACCCCCACCTGGCTACAGCCTCGTTTGAGGTACTTGCAGAGAGTGGCAAGTTCTCCCAGAGCTTCCTTTTCTGCAGACACCCCCAGCTCTCTGAGCCACTTCTCATCATTTTATGAACTGCCTATGGCCCATGGCAGCAGTGATTTAAACTATAGTAGGCTCTAAAGAGATTATTTTTATCTATTTACTAATGAAAGCTGAAATTAGTAAATATTTCAGAGGAATAAACAAAAACTGAAATCCACTGGTACTTCTGATAATACTGGAAGCATCTCTGCCAAAATGCAACTCTAGGTCTTGTGACACCTCCTGAGTACCAGGATCAGACAGTGGACAAGAAGAGGGAATGATATAGAATAAGACTTCAAAGAATTAAATGTTGTAACCCCCAGAACAGGGTTGTCCAAATTTTCCCAGAAAGAAGAATGTTTTACTTAAATATACATTCATGCACTAGCTAGGGCTTTTCCTGAATGGTACTAGGAAATGGGACCAGATTTTTTTCCTTTTCCTTTGTGGATACAGAAACATGTCACTTATAAGGAGTTAATATTACTTATTAAGAGGCGTTAATATATTTCCCTTATTTAAAGCATAAAACAGAACAATTTCAATAGTCACTTTCAGGAGATTTCTGTTTGAACCTGCTTATTTTGGTATCTGATAGCATCTGTCAGGGAGTTAACTTCTATAGCTAACAGCAATTAAAAATCTTCATTTTACATCTCCTTGTTAACTAGGAGATGTGGTCAGATAAATTTCTGATGAATACCTAGAAACGCTGATTATGGCAATGCATATGCTTCAGTGAAGTAGCTACCATTAGTTGCTGTTGGTGATCAGTATCAGATCACAGAGAACATTGGATGGATGTGAATGAGTAACTCTGGCATTCTCAGGGGATGAAGTGCAGTAGCTGACTGTGTGCAATGACACAAGAATAAGATATCTCTAGAGAACAAATCATCTCCCAAAGCAGCATATATCCCAGAGCAATACAATATTTTCCCTCTCCTTCACTGGTCTTGACTGAGGCTTCTTACAAAATGACAGAATTTGCAGATCTATTTTAATAAAAACGCTATTAAAACTTAAATGAGTATTAGCAAATGATTTTTGCTGTGATTCAAATAATTTTAAAATTAGATACAGGTACTTAACTGAGTAACATACATTATGAGAATCTGTGAGTCTGTATAATTTATAGTGTGCAAGAGGTTTTACTGTAATATTTAATGAAGGCTATCTGCAAAGTTTGTAAAAAACTTTTCCTAGGGATATTATGCACTCATCTTTGCACCTTTTTCTCTTTAAATTAACTAAAACATTCAGGATTATTATGACATAATCAGGCCTGAAAGTAAAAGCACTTCTTTTTGGTACAGAAAAGAAGAAAAATGTAATCAATGTGATAAAAGGAACTGTCACATCTTATTTCTTTAAAAATGCAAGGATAATAGCTTCTAGTTGTCATGTTTGCCAAGGTTCTGACAACCCATAAAATAGGAGGAAATCAGAGTTTGGCCCAAACTGTGAACCAAACTACTGGACTATAGGACCAGTGCATCCAGAAATGTGTTCTGGCACCATTTTAAGGACCTTGTCTGAGCATGCCAGACTCACTTTTCAGTATTATCAGGTTCTCTTTCTCTGGGAGACATCTAATAACTTTTAGTTTTCGTTATAGATTTATGAGGTTTTTTAGTTTTTATTTTTCTTTTTACAAAAGAATTTGTTCCAAATCAAATCTGTGAGTAGCTAACCCCTTAAGCAGAGCATGAACAATAGGCAGAATAGGTGGTTGGCTCCCTCTCTTTCCTAAGATGGCTACTCAGCCCTGCTCTAGAAAGTAACTGTTGACATACTATGGATTATTTTCAAATTATAATAACCTCTGCTTCTGATCCTATTCCTATTTCTTTTAAATAGTGTATTCATTTTAGTGAGGTTTGCCAAATGTTCATACTAAGACAGTTGTGAGACCGAGCTTCCCTTTTCAATCTCTAGTGAGGCAAAAATGCAGTGGGATTACAAGGATCAATATCTTGTTGATGTAAATGGATCTCATTTTTCCATTCTTTTCATTCATTGACAAAACCTCGATCATTCACTCAGCTCCACTTTCAACAGCAGCATAAGTTCATGCAAATGTTTAATATATAGCAAATATATTTCATTTTAACTTGTACATGTTCCGTGTCCTCAATTAACAGTCAGGTGCTGTTAGGAATTTTAGATTAAGACAAATAACCTGCAGCTTCCCAATCTAAATGAGTAATATTACTTCTTTGACAACTGGTTTATTGTTCTGGCACTTTACTGACTCCTGAATACATTAGATTTGCCCTTAAAAAGGAACAGAAAACTCTCTATTTCACAGTTTCTGACTCTGAATCTAGCATACAAATTTTACATGACAACTCCTCATGGGCCAATTAATTTTTCCAAGCTATTTATTTGGATGAATATTTACCAAGTTGGCAGAGGAAACATTTAATGTGGATGGGTTTGACCACAGCAACTCAGCTTTTGCAGATTGTTTTACTTAAAGTACTATTAAATTCAAATGTCCTCTACTTAGACTTGTACATGAGCTCTCTCAAAATCCAACTAGCAACTATTAACCAAAACCTCTTCAGTTTTTTAAAAATTGGAGCACTGTATTTAGGTGCAAGTGTACCTTTAAGAACCAGGTCCAGATTTGGGCTAAAGCTGAGCTTTTCTAAACTTGGGCTTCTTGGAGGATAATTAAGGTGCTAATGCAAAAAGATGTGATCCAAAAAACATTCACCTGACTGCTGCTAGAGTCAGCTGCAAATGGGAAAATGCCTTACACACCCTGTCACATTTAGGGGCCAATCCCACATGATGGAGAGAATGTCTCACTGTCAAGTCTGCCCATTTGAGACAATTTTACCATTCATTAAACATTTCAGAGGAGGATGAGGAAGCTGCAGTGCATGATGCTGCATTGAAGGGGGACAAACAACCACTGAACCCCTTGTTTTGCTCTCAGCTGAGTTCAGTGTCCTGCTTTAGATGCTTTGTCCTACCCTGAATATAAAACTCAGACCCTACTTCTTTTGGGAAGTAGGACACTTGGTTGGGAGCTGGAAGATCTGTGTTTTGGTTTCACTGAAATGTATTTCTAAATGACTGTCTAAACCTGGTAAGTCAGTGTAAAATGCATAAACACTTCTTGGAGAGCCTGGACCCAGTACTGCATCTTCCATTAGCATACCTTAACCAGCAGATGTGCAGTAATCATCTTCTTGAAATTTTTCTTTCTTTGGCTATAAATCAGCTAGGCCACTTTTCTGCACCACAGCACAACAGCTGGACTGGAAGGTGCAGTAATGCACCTGAACCATTCCTGATCCCTTCCCTGGGTGCATGGGAAAACACACAAGCTTTGCTTTATTCATACGCTGAAACTGGCCCTGGCTCTCCAATCGCTCAAATGTTTCTCTCAACCATGATTAAAAGACAAGAATGATTTCTCACTCAGCCAGGGAGCAAACAGTTCTACAAGTATCCAAAATCTATTGCATTTCCTTCCTGAGGTCTGGAAGCAAGGGCAACTTCAACTATCTGCTTTTGCTCAGTATTTCCTGCTGGTTAGCTCCAGCCAGCCTCCTTGGCTGTGCCTATGCTCGTTTAAGGTGCTGCTCAGTATGTTGCTTAGTCCTGAATTTCATATCCAGACACTTTTATCTACACACAGTATGTGCCAGCCACGGTGTGTTCATGCCTCTGTCAAGATTTGATTCTAGTCTTTAGCAAGTGGAGGGAGAGACACACACAAAAAAAATCTAAGAAATTTTAATTCTAATTTTGGCTCTGACTACAGTTGTTAGTGCAGGGATGTAAGTTTGAGCCTCTCCTTTCCCTTAACTCATTTGCTTTGATCAATGGTAATGGAAACTTAGATAACCTTGAAACAGAAATTGTTTTCTCCAAACAAATTCCAACAGCCACAACCCTTCAGTCTCTTTGGTAGCACTCAATCCTCCAGGTGAGGTGCAAAGATCAGAGAGCTACTCTGGTGTCAAAGAAGTAAAACATCTGATAGTGCAGTTGCTGCACTATTTGCCATCACTTTCTGATTTCACTCACACTGAAGGCTGTGGAGAATTCATTTTCTCCACTGTTAAAAAACATGAGGATGGCTTGCATATGTATCCTACTTGTATTTTTGGAGTCTTTCTGATAGTAGAAATGGAAAACATATGCTTGAGTAGAAAATGAAGCAAAGATGTTAAGAACTTTGTTTCAAGTTTCAGTTACGTTAAGCTCACTCTCTGAAAACTAGCATCATCTTTTTACTTTTCTACAAGCTAATTAGGAACGTTTCTTGAAGAAATTTACTTTATCCAGTAATATGTTGCTGTAGTCTGATGATAAGTGGTAACAAATGAAAGGAAAGTCATTACCTAAGTGATTTAAAAAGAAATTATATGATTCTTTGAACACATCGATGTTCATAAAAGTGGTGAATTATTCAGTGAACAGCTTTTTACAACTCTGAAGTTTCTTGCATATCATAAAGAACTATATAATTAGATAGCAAATAATAGCAATAATGGAATACAATACAACAAATATTCTAAATGAGTCTGACATAGGAACAGCAAAATTAACTGAAAAAGATATATTTAATCAGATTTTGTCAGTTGTCTATATTATTCAATTAGTTTTACCATAATTTCTATATTATTAAATGATTTTATAAGTCTATTTTTCTCTAGATCTGTAGCCCATGCTTCTGCTTCCATTACAGATGTGGCATAAAGCTAATTGAAGCTTTCACCAATGAGCAATGACAGTTATAACCCAAGCACAATGGTGATGGCATTTCCACAGCCCTCATTTCAAGAAAGGTTTCTGCGGGCCTAAACGTGGAACATATTCAAAGGATATAAGACTTCAGTACTAAGGAATTGGTCATGAGTGCAAAACCTTCCCTTTTAGGTTATACAGGCACAGAATGACACATTATTTCTTATTACATGCTTCTAAATTTTCAATAGCTGTAGATAATGCTGTGAACAACCTCAGCTTAATTACCCTAGGTAGGTGCCCACAATGTTACAACGTTGAAACAGATAATTATTACTAGGCTATGTTTGCCCAGAGAGGTGAGTCAGCTGGATATGGGCCAGCTGAAATTTTGGCAAAGCCAGCTACATTAGTGAATCCTCTTTGTTTAAAGGCTGATGTTTTATACATTCCAAAATACTTACTGGCTTCCCATGAAACTTGGTGATTTTGAAAACACCAGTCACCTGGAAGGTTTCCAGCTCAGATTCTGATGTCATAAAAGTAGGGTTTCCCTGAGATAAGTCTCCCTGTTTAAATTTCATACCATGATAGATGCTGCAACCTTTGCACAAGAACATGAAAAGTGCAGATCAAATCAATATTTGTACTTTAAAAGCCTTTGTAAGGGTTGCAATTCTGCTGTTATCTGAGTTTTGCTTTCCACCTTGTAAAAGGTATTGCCTCCAAAAATCCTTTCTGGTGTAGATTAGCACACATGGTACGTATTTTCAGGCACTGGCACACCAGATAGAAGACGAGAACATCTGTCATGAGAAAAGAAGCAAACTATTGTTTCAAGGTTGGTATTTATCATCTGGGATTAACAATCAGAATGAAGAGCTGTGTCTCGAGGGAAGGGTAGTATGGGATTATGGGATACCAGGGCTGGGGCTGAGCAGGCAGGCACAAAGCTGGAGATGCCTGGCTATAGCAGGGCATCAAGGGCTGCTTGTTGTGAAAGAAGGTAATGAACAGAAAGGTAATGAGGCTATACAACCAGAAAAATGCCCACTCAGCACCATTTGTTTGGCCACAACACCACCCTCAATTAAGCAAATATCAAAACCAGAATTTAGAAAGTAATAAATGAGAGAGCAGAAATGGCTCTTTACTATTTCTTCTTCTTTTTCTTTTTGGAAAATAAAGAGTATTTAAAAAAAAAAGAACATAGAAATTAAATGGCAAAAACTTTGTTTATATGAACGCAGAATTGTAGAGTGTGGCAGAGTTCAGATCTCTGAAAGCTGTGAAATGTATGCCTTTTTTGATCTGTGCTGTAAAACACAATCCTTTTGTCTTTTAAAAGGTTTTAACTGGAGAACCTACACCTTTGTCAGTCCATCAGTGACAATGCTTATTCCACCAGATGCACGCTGAACTAGATAAACCTCACGTCTCCTTCCCTTCCTTTTACAAACACACAACCACGCTTAGTACCATGCTTTCAAATATCATGACCACAGTCATCTCAACCCAAACTGCTGGAAGTCTCACTGCCAGTCCCTTTGTTAGCACAATCCATAGGACACAGCACTGAAACATGTAACTTCAGAACTCTTGCATCGTGTGCAATCCTTTCTTTTTGTTACCCATCTGGAGGTCTGACAGAAAACTCTCGCTCTTGGACACGAGAGAAAACAACGCAGACACCATCAAGCGAAAGAGGGCAAAAAGCCTGGGGGTCTGCCACCCCTTTATTTATCTATGTTCTTAGAAATCACCGTGGATTGGAGGGAGAAATCAACACCCCTCAATCACACTGGTCAAAGGAAATATCCATCAAATTTCTCCACCTAAGAAAAGTAGAATGCAAACGTTTGGCACAGTTAGCAAAACATGGCTATGTTTACAGAAGAAGGCCTGTGAGAAAAATCTTACAGAAAATGAAAACAACGAAAACTGCAAAGCTCAGAGCAACAGAAAACATCAGCCTTTTCATAAGCAGGCACAGTCCATCTCTTAGACTATAATTTAAAAGCACGTCTTTGCAAAGCAGCTCCAAGACACCCTTCAATCAGCCTTATCAATTAACACAGAAAATAGGGTGGTGGCTGTATTTTAATCCTTACAAAGAAATCTGAAGTTTTAATTTTTTTTTTTTTAATAAAACAGATATTTGGGGTCTTTTTGAAGAAATTAATTCCATTGTGGAATAACAAGACCCATATTGGAATTACTCCAGTTATGCAAAAATTGACTGTGATGATTTTTTTAAGCAAGAAGTTGATTTACTTTAGCTATTTTGCTTCTGTACTGCACTGTTTCTTCACAACGGCTCCACTTTATTTCCAGAAAAGTACATGGAAAACAGTTTTCACAGTATCATCTCGGAGGAATCATTGAAATGAAGCCCCAGATTTTCACTTAGAAGCCTCTGTGCTCATTGTATTGCTATAAAAGCAGCACCTTAGTTATTGAATGAACATGTCTGGGGCTAAAGGTGTGAACTGCAGGAACCTGTGCTGCAGCCATCTGTCCGAATTAAAGTGCAGCCTTGGTCCCTGCACACTGGGGACAAGAGGGGAAATGCAGGCTTATGGAAAAGTGAGCTTGCTTATTGAGTAAAGGAACAGGAATAACTTAACAAGGCCACTATTGGTCAAGCAGCACTGTTCAAATTTCCAAACCCGTCAGTCTGCAGGATATTATGGTTTCGACATGCTATTTGTTCAATAAGCGTGAGGAAAAAGGGAATCTACCCTATTGACTAGATTATTTGTTGTGATCCATTTACTCACATCTATTACTCAGTGCCTGAAAAGCAGCTGTCTTGATGTTGATGTATGTTCATAACTATTTGGCATAGGTACCTTTAGACCTGACCAGCTGAGCTCTTTCCTAAATTAAAGTAAAACAGAGAAATAAACAAGATTAAACTAAATGTCAATAAGAAGCAGTTCATAAATAATCTAATATGTCAAATAAAATATAGGAAATTAAGAAGATGGCAGAAAATTAATAGATGTGCTAAAAGCAACCTCATATTACCCAGTGATGAAAAATTTACAGTCCTACAGATGCTATAAATTTGTGACAAAACACAGGAATGTAAACAAATGGGAGGTAAGCCAGCAAAGTCAGTGCTGAAATGCTTGTGATATTGGAAAATGTTTCTACTAACCAGAGTGCTGTGATAAGTGCAAAAAATTCTAGTGAATTCCAAAGAAGCGTTAAGTCATGGATACATGTGTAATTTATATAGGTATCAATTTATGGTTAAAGAAACTTTACTTTTTTTTAGGAGTTCCATTTTGTGCAGTTAATTTAAAAAAAATTTTTGCTTAGATCTCAACGAAATCAGGATTCTTTTTCCATAGGAATTTAGGGGGTTTCTGTCTGTCATATACAGAAACATTTTTGTGTGATTCTTATTTTCATCGATAAATGAGTGTCGACGTGTCATTCTTCACAGTTAAAATGCAGGCTGTTGTGTCCCTGTTAGAGTAACACTGGCAGAACAGGCTTTCCAAATGTTTTACTTTGACCTGTCTATCATGTTCTTCGCTAAATGCAAAAGGCAACTGCCCATGTCTGTTGACTGTGCTCAGGGGTAGGTTCCTCTATTCTTCTACTACATGGAACGTGACAATTCTGCTCATCTTCAGGCATTAAATTTGTCAGAAATTAGTCTGACAGCCTCAGAAGAAGCTCTGGGTGGGATTCAACCCACCTAACCAAAAATCTCCAATGCAGATTGAATCTAGATGACTCATTTTATGTTCCTTTTATAATCAAGGAAAAGAAAAAAGCAGTGATTCTTCTGACATATTTCAGATATCAGCTTCATGCTGTAATCAGTCACATCATGCAAGTGCTTATGTCTCTTCATCGATTATAACGGGAGTATAGGTGACATACCCAGATATAGACATGTACAATGAGTCTTACCTTAAGTTGCTTGATTCAAGTTCAAAGATTTCTCCTTGTAGGGCATTCAGCAATCACAGTGTCAGGTGGACCTGAGGGAATATATCAGAACAAAACACAACAACAACACAGAGGGGATTTTAAGCCAGAATGTCTTCTTTTGCCTAATCACTGGGTACTCCGTATGGTCCTTCGGGGTGCCGTATTGTGGGATGACAGGCTCATGCATTCATCAGATCTCTAAGTGTTATGTTCTGGTCCAGCAGTCTCTGACACAGATGGTTTAGGAGGATTCCAGTTCCAGCTTAGATCATTACTCCAGCCCTAAAATTCCTATTGATGAGCTGGAACATCTCAGTAAAAAATCAGGCCAGATTATCACACGGCACCTGCTAGTTTAAAATCTGGGAATCTGTGTAGAAAGGAAAGACATAAACTCATCACATAGTAGAAGTTATTCGGCTTTGTGACGCTGGCTTCTCCCAAATCCTCCCCTGTGCATCCTTCTGTATAGCTGTTTCTATGGGGTTTGGAGGGTGGTTTATCCACATATGGGTATACACGTACAGGAGAGGGTGTTAATGTAGCTTGAACTAGCAGCTGTAGGCGTGAAAAAAAGCCAGAGGCTTTCTTGGTTTTGTCATGGACTTCTCAGGCATGCCAGAGAAGAGGTGTACTCTCAACTTGCTAGACTGCAGTAAAATATGAGCTGCTGTGTCTTCTCTGCTCCTGACAAAAATTATGGAGTTTCCTGGGTCTGCATTTCTCTGCCTGTAGAACAGTTAAAATCTGTCAGCCTTAAAGCATTTTTCTCAGTGTTGTTTTATGTTTGTAAAATGCTTGAAGATATTTGGAAATACGAAAATTATATAAAAAAAAAAGACAGAGGGGTTTTTTTCCTATTTTTTTCTTCCTAGCTATATTGAAATAGAGCTACACATGGAGCTGCTACACGTGTAAGATTTACAAAACCACCAAACACAATAAATTTGCTGCTGTACATCAAATGCTTTGAAATCAGAGAAAGAATGTATAATAACAGCTTTAAAATGAACTATCTGGTAGAGCAGTTCAGCTGTACAGTCTGCTTAGTCTGAATTCCACATCTGTGTGAACATACTTTAACCACTTTAATCGCAATCAATTGCTGGCTGAGTGTGTATATGTCCTCATAAATTTGCCAGTCTCTCTCTCACATGAGGAATGTGTGACACTAATGCTTTAAGGTACTTCTTGTAAAAGCTGTACAAGAAGGGGATCAAAATAAGAAACCTCTGCTGATTTAAATGTCACATTCTTGGCACAGGTTAAATATCCATAAAAATTTACAGTCAAGATTAAAAGATGAGACTTCAGATAGTACTCAAGAAAATGACCTTTTGGTACTTAAGTATGAGAGTTAGCTTAGAAATGGGATAATACCAGCTTTAGGAGGACTGGATTTTCTGACTTGATAAATGAGGCTTTTTGTTCTGCATGAACTTCTATTTTTTTTTTTTTTGTTCTCTTTTTTATCTCCATTTGACACTGTGCAGCAAATTGAAGTGAAGAAAAACCAGCATACTTTAAAAATATTTTGGAGTATCACATAAATAAGGGGAATGCAGGTGGAACAGACGTATTTCAGTTATATTGTGAGCCATACCAATAAAATTTAGGCAAGTCCAAAGGATCTTTATTGGACTGTGAGAATCTGCAGACTCTCAGCAATTAAAACCCTGGAACTAGAATTTACAGACCGTCTTCTCAACAACACTGCACAGCAAGTACACAGTGGTATATAGAGATGAAAGAGATGGGTAAAGTAGTTTTTTATTTTACTGAATCTGGGTGGGTAAGAAAGTGCATTCAGTACAAAGAAATGAAAGGCTAGCTGCCTTGCCTTTGAATCTCTGTGAAAACTGCTTGGATGGGCACTTGATACACTCTTACATTTTTAAGAATTAAATATACAAAAATATTTCTAACGTTAGAAAACCTATTGATTTTAAAGCGAAAAGGTGAGCTTATCTCTATTTTGAACAGCGATACAGTTCTTAAAGATATTTTCCTCATTATCATCTGCAATCTAATTTTATAAGTAAAAAGTGCATCTGTTGTTCTGTGAGCTGATGATCAACAGAAACACTAATTATCATCATATATTAAAAATTATAGTGTAGGAAGCTGGGATGATAAATCTTTCTGGAATCAGGTTCTAGCTACTTACTCGGCTCATTTATAATTTTATATCCTTTACAGATTTCTAGAATTATAACAGAAGAAAAAATTAATTTAATTTTTTTCCTGATAGAAAAACTGGAAAAGTGACAACATTCCTACTAACTTGTTCCAGCTTTTAAATAAATGTTGTAATTTTTGACTTTTTATTGTTTTCATGGCATCTCTTTATGAACTTATTTTTAAAAAATATTAACAGCAGCTATCCTGGTTAGAATCAGATTAAAACATTGCTCCACATCCTAGCTCTTAACTGCAGCAGCTTCTATTTTTGGTATTCTGAGGGGAAAAGGAGATCTGAGGAAGGATCACTGCTGACTGACAGTGGTTCCCCAATGCTGCAGGTAGCATGGATGTGGTCTGAGTGTAACAGGAGGTCCTAGGGAACCTTGGGAGCTAACAGTGACTTCTGGAGCTACCTGGCTGGCTTGCTGCCTCCTGCAGCCAGGCTGTAGGGTAAGCAGCAGACTGCATGCCAGTGCAGAATGCTGCAGTTTCAGGATATAGTTACAGCATATAAGTCATATTTCATCTGCTTAAGTGCCATATGCAACTCCATAGCCACAAATTGGCTATTTTGCCTTAGACACAGAAGTCAACCGTAACTAAGCACACAGAGTTTCCAAGAGTAAAATTTAGCCCAATGCAACTATCAAAAGAAAAGTATTTGAATCTCTTTGATTCAAGGCTGAATGAAATTTTGACATTGTAATGATGTGAAGCACACCTTCAAAGACCTTCATCCATAATATAAGCAAATCAACCTCCAGTCTTCTCTGTAGCGGTCTTTTACATCAGTGCAGTGCCTGAAGAACTTCCTCTCTGTATATAAATAGCATGGCAGTGTGTTCATTAGACTCAATAGTCTTCTTAACTGTAGCAAGCCAAACCATCACTCCAGGTCATATATCCTTTTGTATGAAGTAAAATCAATTTGTTTCTCTCTCTGAATAAACGTTATCGTGATAGTTTATACTCTGGGCAATAGGACAGAAATCGTGTCTTATCCAACAGCTTTCTTATAGCTCATTCAAGAGGCTGGCAATAGATACTTGCCACTTTATTTTCACCTCCAAAAATACCTGTCCAATATGTTCAGCCTTGAAAACAGAAGGCTTTGGGGTGACCTACCTGCAGCCCTCCAGTACCTGAAGAAAACTTACAGGAAAGTGGAGCAAGACTATTTACAAGATCATGTAGTGACTGGACAAGGGGGAATGGATTTGAATTGAAAGACAGTAGGTTTAGGTTAGATATTAGGAAAAAATTGTTCACTCTGAGGGTGGTGAGGCACTGGAACAGGTTGCCCAGGGAAGTGGTGCGTGTCCCATCTCTGCAGGTGTTCAAGGTCAGGTTGGATGGGGCTTTGAGAAAACTGGTAAAGCGGAAGATGTCCCTGCCCAAGGCAGGGAAGGTGGAACTACATCTAGGTCATTTAGGTCCCCTTCCAACCCAAACCACTCTGTGATTCTATGACTCTATGAGTAGCTGGAATCTGGACTTTAATGATAGCAATAAGCATAATGCTTCAGAGTTCCTCTGTAAATATTGTTTTATTTTGAGAGGCAAGTTGTGTTTGTCACAATTATTAGTTATTCAGTGAATATTTACTGAAAACTATAAAATACAGGGAAAAAGGCAAAAGGAAATTTTGAGACTTAGACATGTTTCTAACCTTCATGCTGCATTATTGATACCTTATTTTATCAGTATTGATAAATTATTTCAGTGAGTTGATTGTTCAGGTCATCATTTTTATAATGCAGTGGCAGAGTGAAGGAGTTTTAAAGTGCTTGTAAACCAACAAAGCTCTAACGAACTTCAAATAAGCTGGCATGATGAGTGTGACTCATTTCACTCTATAGTCAGTGACAAGATACAGGGATATTTACAGAATAATTAACTTTATCCTAAGCTAAACACCTAAAATAGTCCAGATAAACTGTTTTCTAAATGTACCCACCGCTCTCCAGTGCCTGCAGTTGAGAATTTGATGACTAATTCTGGTTTAGTGTCTTCCGTGTAGGTGTTCAAAGCTACATAAGTCTGATCCCTTTGACTTGACTCTCTGTAAAGCAGCATGTTACAGCTGGCATGGATATGCCAGGCTCAGGTATTGATTAGAACAGGCTACTGACTCTCACTTCAGGAGAGGTGCAACTCTACAGAAGGAAGGGCTTTTGCTAAACTTTGCCATATGTAAAAGCTAGTGGGGTTACTAAAGCTACATTTTACTTGTCTTGCCTTTACTGGTTTTCCTGCTCCTCATCCATAAGGCTCCACAACACAGTACCAAGATACTTTCATTAACTTGTTGGGTTTTTTTTGTTTTGACTGAGAAGTTTTATTTTGTAAGAAAATCTACTTGCTAATCTGAATGGGTAGCAATTTTAATATATACGTAATTGTTAAAATCCTTCATGACTTAGGTCATTTTACTGTCAGCTGAGACAATATAGGCAATGGAACTACTGCTAGTAGTGACTCTCTTGGAGGACAAAGGGCTTGAAGAATTAGACTTAGCTTTCAAGGACTAATTAAACCTATCTTTTGTCTTGAGCCCAGTATAAAAATGTTGTTCTCTTAACTTGTTTCACTTATCTTCAAGAAGCAAAATGCTGGTTCCTGACACAAGGCTGCATAGAGATGCCAAATGAGTGTAATAATTGTCTTATTACAGTGACCAATGCTGAAAGGTTGAATCTCTTTTCACTGGTGTAGGTCAGTAGACTGTACTCAGAGGAATGATGGTGCTGCACCATGGATGAGAGTGAGGGTGTTTTGGGACACAGGATACCAAGGAGGAAAAGGTACGCATTCAATAGGCCCCACCGACTTGTGTAGCTGAAACAACACCAAAGGGAAGAGGAGATTTATTTTTTTATGAGAAATCATTTGTTTCCCTTTCTCTTATTACTGGATATTCAATATCAGGCTGTAGCTCAGTTGCTGTTGGCAGTCTCTCCTGCCCAAGGAAAGCTCAGAATCAAGGCAGGATGGGGCTGCAGGAAGCTAATTAAATTAAGCAGGAATAAATTAAACAGCTCTTATTTATGTCAGAAGTTGGGCAAATTCCTCGGCATCTAGAAAAATTCACTGTTATCCAAGGTTAGCACAGAGGAGCAGAAACTCTATTACCAGTCTTAACAATGGGCCAAAAATGAAAGGGAATTCTCTATCTATTTCTGAACGTAGAAGCTTTTCCTGTCTATACTTGGGTTTGTTTCCTCACTAAATGCAGGGCGGGGTTGCCAACTTGCCATCCTCTTGTCCTGCTGTGTCCAGGTACTCCTCTCATGGCTAGTTACAACCCCACTAAAAAGAGGTTGCTCTGTCAGGTGGAAAGCCCAAATACATCTCCCAAACAGGCAACAGGGAGATAACATTACACCAAAAGAGACACTTAGAAGCCATACTCTGCATATCACAAATGAGGCACAGGCCCTGTGAAATGTAAAGGAGACAAAATCAAAATAGAGCAGAGCTGGCTCCAGGTGGTTTGAACTTTATGCATACTCTTTTAATCCAGACGCACTGGGACATTATGCACAGAATGTTTGATGGATCGCTAATACTCGTGGGAGCTGTAAGGCTAAATTCTTCACTCACCCCTCATAAACAACATCCACATTGAGTAGTACTGTGAAAGTCAAAGGCTGGATCAGCTAACACAATCTTTGAAGATTTAATGAGAAATTTCCATATATGTTTTGAGGGATAAAACAGCACATCTGAAGAAGAAATACCCAGGTAAGAAAAATTTGACACCTGGTCAAATTTTGTATAACGGGAACTGTTTTACTAGTACTCCAAGTGATCATTTATACAGTAAAAATTATTGCTCTTTCAGACTTTCCCAAAATAACTTATCCTTCTCTGAAAAAATGCATTCTTCCTGGAAGGGCGTAGTATATGTAATACCCTGAGTTCAGTTCCTGTGGTAATGCATGAAATTCTACAGAACAAGTTTAAGGGCCAGCACTATACTGTATGTTTAAAACAAAGATTCTCAGATGAGCCGTGTATACAATAGGAGAATAAATACAATATTTTCAGTCATCCCAGGCATTCACTTCTTCTCTTTTTGTCTTCAAGTACAGTGAACAGCACAAATAGGATTTGTTACAATCTATCAAGCTTTTAAGAAAAGTTCCATCCAGCTATCAAGAGAGAACTTTTAAAAGTCTTCATTTATTTGCCTGTCACCAAAACTAGAGTACCCTCTTGAAATTTACTGATGCTGCTAAGTCAAGAGCCATCATAGAGACAAAGGAGAATTCATCTCTAATACAAGATGTGACTGTCAACAGGGACTTCACTAACAGTATTGTCCTGAAATCCAGCAGTGCAAAACCTTGCTCTTATGGAACAAACAAAGATTCCTGCTTCTAGACTCAGAGTTCTCCAGCAGAAAAATAACCCAAAACACTGAAATTTAGGGTTTCTATTTTACCAAAGAAAATTATGAGCTATGTTACAAGTTAATTGAAAGAAAAAATAAAAATCTCAAAGCAACAGAAAAAAGTAGGCAAAGCTGTAATTTTTTATTAGGCTATTCTGCGTTCTACCTGAAATCCTTAGAGTGACTTTTTTTTTTCCTTCTCTATTTTTCACTTTTTATACTGGACCTTTCTGTTCATATGCACCTTAAAAATGTATCCTACCCAGAAGATACAGTAAGATAGCTGTTTTCAAAGGCTCAAAATAAGAATCAATAAGCTTACTTTCAGTTCAGTGATATGGGTAGAAAAATATTTTACCTTCATATCTAAGGCATGCTTATAAAATATCCAGTATTTTGGACAGATTAAAAAAATATCTATTATAGGAAAATTACTTTCAAATTAGACTTATTTTAAACAAATTATTTTTTTTAATAAATGCAGAGTGTACAAAAGTTCTTATGTTGGAGAAATAATAAGCAGTGGATTATGGAAAACTCCATGTGAGTTTGCCTAGAATATTGATCATGTGGCCAATGCAGCTATTTTATGATCTGCAGACTCATTAAACCTACTTGAAGGCTGCTAGGTACAAAAATATCACTCCTGACTGAGGAAGTCCCCCCTCTTTGGCTGGTAGGAGGACGTGCCGCACAATCCCTGCTGTTTGCTCTGTCTTGTTACTCTTGCCTAGGCATTTATTATGGGCTGTTCTCAGACAATAGACTTGAAGGTTCAGTGGTCCTTTGATCTGACCAGAAAGAGACCCCCTCTCTCACAGGGAGCATTTCTCACTCCAGGCTCTGTCAAGCACACAGAAGAGTGCTGCACGGAACTTTCCTCCTATCTGCCTCTTTGCAGTGCCTGAAAAGATAAGAACACCACAACTTACCACTGTCTTAGTGGTGATGTCTAAATAGTTGCAGCCAAAAAATTTTATGAAAAAAGGACTGCATTTGCAAAAGAGGTGGTCTAGACAACTCTAAGAAAAGACAGGATTTCATCTGGCTACCATGAAGTTCTAGGACTGAAATTCTGAAAAACATAAATACTGTTTTCCTGTTAAAAATAAACGTAAGCAAATTCCTGAAATTTAAGTACCTTCAGTAGGATATAAAAATTTTTAAAAAGGATATTTTTCCCCAAGTAGATTAATTACATATTTACTTATCAAATTCGGTTGTCAAGAGCCTTTTATAATGACACTGTCACAGGAATTCGTCATATTCATTATCATGCAATTAGTCAGTCACAGAACATTATTGGCTGTAAAAGTCTATTCAATCTGTGTTGATATTCACACATATTTTTTATGAAGCCAGATTTGAGCAAACAGCCCACCAGTATAATTGAGATATTGCAGGAAAGAAAATAATTCAATATACTACTCCTGCGAGAGTTTCTGTGATATGAAAAGAGCAATCCCATTCATTATGTGCCATTGGCCATGACTGATAGCACGTTTCTTTCAGTACATTTTTCTGATACCTGATAGCCTTAGAAAGTACAGTAGGAAGAGCACTGCCAGCAGGTTGAGGGAGTTGGTCCTACGCCTATACTCAGCCCTAGCGAGGACACATCTGGAGTGCTGCATCCAATTCTGGGCTGTTCAGTACAGGAAAGATAGGAGGTTCCAGGAATGGGTCCAGCAAAAGGCAACAAAGATGATGAAGGGACAGGAGCATCTCTCTTAAGAGGAAAGAATGAGGGAGCTGGACTTGTTCAGCCTCAAAAGGAGATGGCTGAGATATTGGTGAGGTCCCTCACCAATGTCTATCAGTATCTGAAGGGAGGGTGTCAGAGGGTGTTTCCAGGCTTTGCTCACTGGTGCCAAGCAATAGGGCAAGAGGCAACAGGAAGATACCAATGCACAGGGAGTTCCACCTGAATAGAAAGAAGGACTTCTTTACTGTGTGAGTGACTGAGCACTGGAACAGGTTGCCCAGAGAAGTTGTGGAGTCTCCCTCACTGGAGATATTCAGGAACTGGACACAGTCCTGTGCCTTGTGCTCTGGTATGACTCTGCTTGAGCAGGGAGGTTGGACCAGCTGACCCACTGTGGTCTCTTCCAGCCTGACCCATTCTGTGATGCTGTGATCCTCTTCGTGTATCATCCTGAATAAAGCCCCAAATTACAATTTAGGACGGGATCCTGAATCAAAACTGTGCCTTTCTTCCATCATCTTTTGAAACTTTGTCTTCTCTGTGCCTCACCAACACACACCAATCCCCTAGACACCCATACTTATTCATTGCAAAGGGTGAGCTTTAATTTCATCCCATTCTCTTCTGAAACCCGCCTCATATTTCCAGTTTCAGGGCAGAAGTACAGAAGTCATTCACACATTCTTTGTCATATTTGGAAATCTGACTCTTACAGTTTTTGTTCCAGAAGCTCTCTCTTCTCGGATGATTTTGGGTAGCTGTACTGAATTGATTATCTGTACTTCAGTCAGCATGCCTCTGCTTTCTCTCACAAGGCTGCTCTACGTCATTAGATTTTTAATTATTATTTTTAAATTTACGTGTTTGTATGAATAAAAAGAGATGAATGGATGTGGAAATCTAATTTACATCATGAGCTCTATTTACTATAGCCAGGATTAGAAAAACAAAAGAGCAAAAAACCTCAACACCTAATTTTCACATTAAAAATTGATATAAGTCTTGAAAATGACATAGCATAGTAATGATTGCAAGAAAAATTATACATGACATTAATTTTATCCATCTTCACTTTATTGATTTTAATTGTTTAAAATAGATTTTAAATCTCTTCTGCAGTGAAGAAAGAAGGCTATAGTTCTATATGATTATTTATTAGTGCCTGATTCCATATAATCATGGCAGAACAAAAATAAAAATACATGTTTTACAATGAGCCATACACACACATACACATGCATACCTAACATTAACAGCAGAAGATAATTAATATTTCTAATTGCTAGCATAAGAGTGCAAGTAGCCTGACATTTTTCTTTACCCGTAAGTGAGCTGACTGTCATGCCATTATGTAATACAATGTATTATCATCATCAAATTACTTCTTGTTATGTTACATAATTACAAAGCACAGAATGCTTTGCAACAAGACAATGCTTGTCAGTTTATGGGTTGCTTCTTTACACGATCCAGCTGTGTGTTAAACAAATGCAAGCCTGTTAGTAGCAAGACTTCCCAACCTAGCAGTATCTGTCAATTAGAGTAGCAGTTGTTTTTAACTGGCTGTATTTTCTGAACATCAAATATTAGCAGAGAGAGGGGTAGAGAGGACTCCTGTGCATACTGCACAGGAATCACTGTCCATCACAGAAATTAATTTTCCAATGATTCCGTATAAAACTGGTCTGCCTGTTCACAAATTATTTGCACGTGTTGCGGCATGGCCTTTGGCTAAATAATTATTTAGGAATATTATTTTTTTTAGAAACTGATATTTTCTTAAAGAGATCCTATTTTCTTGCTTATGTTGTTCCTCATATGCACTGAAAACACACAGGCCACCAAGGAAGATGAAGGAAAACTGTTCTTGGTTTCAGATGTTTGGGACAAATCTTGGTTTTAACTCATCATCATTTGTGAAGTACCTTGTCCAACAATGGGAGAATGGTTAATGAGAGCCTTTTTTAGAGATTGCAACTCCTCAGTTTTTACTTTCCAGCTAGGTGCCAAAGGCAGGGACTTAAAAATGCAGAGAAACACAAAACACACTAAGACAGATGGGCTTTAGCACTTAGAACAGAATAGCCAGTGAGTCTTCTCTTCATACATACAAAACCCTGTGTTATGGCAGTTCAGACACATAAAACTCTTTTTAATCTCAGGTAGTATCATGGTTCTGTATACCACTCGCTGTGACCTTTTGGAGTTTGCTTAGGTTGCTATGTCTCCTTAGCTGTATGAAAAAGGCAGAACAATAGTAACGTTCTGGATTTAGCTCTTCATTGACTCGTATCTGTATTTTCCATGTACTCATTGTTCAATTTTCAAGATTTAGAAAATTTGGACTAAAAAACTGATGCAGAATAAAATGCTCAAAGTACAATTTTACTTTGAAATGCAAGATGAATGGAAGATTTGGGGGAAGGCTTTATTTTTTCAATTTAATAAGCACATAATGTAGCAATTTTAGTTTAGACGTTTATTTCCTGGGGAAAGATGTCCTGGGAGCGGGAAGGATTTACAGGAAAGTGTTGATATGTGTGTACATTTGAACATACAAGGAGCTGTAACAGATTTAATAGAGTGCACAACAGACACTCTTCCCTACAGCTGTATTTGCAAGTCAACCAGAATTTCAAAGCTGTGAAAGGAGTTCAGTTTTAAACAATGTTTCTGAGAGGCTGTTCTCTTGTCTCTTAAAAAAAAAAAAAAAAATCACTCCAGCATGAAAGTTGGTGTATATAAAGCTCCAGCATGGGACCAATTTTTTAGACAAAGTAATACACCTTCATTTTTTTAAATTAAATTGTACAGGCTATTAACCTATAATACTAAGTATAGTTATGACATTTTTTCTACATGTATCAAAGGAGTGTTTAATTACACATGGAAAATGTCGAGCTAGTTAGGATAATGCACATTTTTGACTTTCAAAAGGCTGGGAAAGGGATTTTAGCCAATCAAGTACTGGAGAAAATTGGTTGTTTAACTGAGAGCCAAGTTAATTATTAAGCCCCAAACCCAAAAAAGAGGTTTCTTTTTTCCTAAGTCTGGTCCTAAGTTCACATTCTGATAAAATGTGTCTTCTTTCCCAGTAGACATGGTCAGAAGTATTATAAAAAGTACCAGCTGGCTAAAACAAATGATGAATGATGGACTCCAAATTCTTTATAGTATTCTTGGATTTGCATTGTAGAAGTAATGAATCTGATGGAATAAACATATATAATATTAAGTTTTAGTTGATAGTACCTCTAGGACTTGGACTACTTTTCTTCCTTTCCTCCTATTTAGAATTCTCAGGCTCCAGATGCCCTAACCTATTTCACTACTAATGCTACAAAATCCCAGTTGCAGTCAAGTATTTATTTTACTAGAAATGAAGCTAGACACTCTTTTCCCTCACAACACTACTGGGGTACAATATACCTTTATTCTTCTTCAAAGGATCAGGAGCTGTGAGATAAGGTGTTTGAAAAAAAAATCGTCTTAAGTTCATGCATTTGAAAATCAATTGATTTATGCTTCATCTCATGTTATTTAGTGGAAATTATCTGGTAGAAGAAGAGTAACTCAGATTACCTCACAGAAAAGACCAAGCATGTATTATGTTTCAGGAACCTTGACTGTGCCTCTCTTAGAAGACAGTTGGAAGAAAATATTAATTTCCAATACTGTGAATGCATTGAATTATTACAATTCACCGATGACAGACACTGTGAAAAGCTCCAAATGAGATTTAAAATTACTTTTCTGAATTAGAAAGCCAATAACTTGAATTTTTAGTTGTGTGTGAGCCATTACTGAATGATTCATTAAAGCACAAAGCATAAAAAGCAGCACACTCTTAGCCACCCCCTATTAATGTCTATGAAAAAGAAATACCTCTGTTGTTCCTCCACAATTCCTGGCAGAGACCTCACTGGAGTCGTTAGGAATAAAGGACATCAAGAGCAAACCTCAGCTCCCTCGTGCATTTGCTGAATTCTTTGCTTAACACTGGCTAAAAGTCTAGAGTTTTAGCTAGGAGATGTAACATGCAAACTCACTGATATCAGAGGAAAGACCTAGCAAAGGAAAAGCAGGTCTGTTCTGATGCCACCAGACTGCTGAAACTATTTAGATTGTCATCCTACATATGGATGCTCAGAGGAAAACATTGCTTTTCAGCATAAGCATATCGGAAGGACAGCTGCCCTTACTCTCAAGAGTCTGTAGAGTAACAGAACCTCATAACCATTCTGTTAGCTTCTCAAAAATGAGCCTTACTCCTGTCTGCACCATTTCCATTACACAGAGCCATTCTGCAGGAAACAAATGTTGTTCTGAGCCCCACTGAGTCACAGAAGAGATGTCCCAGACAATCTGCAGGTTCAGCTCCACAGCTAGGAGAACTTCAGGGTTATTCGATCTGCAGCACTATAAGGTTGGATAATCTTCTGGCTGACAATATCTTACAAGCTTGTACTCACATAGTAAAACAGAATATCTGTCCTTAGGGCTGAATTCCATATTTAGAGATGATTCTTTTCTGCTTTTACTCAATAGATTTTTATTTCAAGTTTGGCTTTACTGAAATCCAAGTAGCTGTTTACACTAGAAAGCCTCAGAACTGCCAAGACACCAGGATGTCCTCTGCTGTGTGCTATAGTGGGTAGCCCTGTTCAATTCGAAGAAACTACTCAGAGTAAATACATCTTAAGTATGGATATTTATATTGTCATAAAATCAAAGCAGACCTACTCAAGGTATGTAACAGTAACAGTCTGTCCATAGTAGGCAGTGTTTCATGCCTATTCTTCTAAACACACAGAACAACAGAATAGGTCAAGTTGCAAAAGGACTACAGTGGGTCAGCTGATCCAACCTCCCTGTTCAAGCAGGGTCATACCAGAGCACATGGCACAAGATTGCATCCAGTTCCTGAATATCTCCAGTGAGGGAGACTCCACAACTTCTCTGGGCAACCTGTTCCAGTGCTCGGTCACTCACACAGTAAAGAAGTTCTTCCTCCGGTTCAGGTGGAACTCCCTGTGCATTGGTTTCTTGCTGTTGCCTCTTGCCCTATTGCTTGGCACCAGTGAGCAAAGCCTGGAAACACCCTCTGGCACCCTCCCTTCAGATACTGACATTGGTGAGGTCCCCTCTCAACCATCTCCTTTTGAGGCTGAACAAGTCCAGTTCCCTCAGTCTTTCCTCTTAAGAGAGATGCTCCAGTCCCCTAATCATCTTTGTCACCCTTCACTGGACCTGTTCTAGGAGCTCCACATCTCTCAGCCCAGAACCGGACACAGCACTCCCGATGCACCTCACCAGGGTTTAGTAGAAGGGCAGGATCACCTCCCTCGCCCTGCTGGCAACGCTTTTCCTAATATACCCAGGACACCACTGTCCTACTCGGCCACAAGGACAAACTCCTGCCTCATGGGCAGCTGGTTGTCCAGCAGGACCCCCAGCTCCTTTTCCACAGACCTGCTTTCCAGCTGGTCAGATCCCAGCCTGAATTGGTTCATGGGGTTATTCTTCCCCAGGAGAAGGACCCTGTATTTGCCTTTGTTGAATTTCAGACTGTTCTTCTCTGCCCATCTCTCCAACCTGTCAAGGTCCTTCTGAAGAGCTACACAGCCCTCTGGGGTATCGGCCACTCCTCCCAGCTCTGTGAAGTCAATAAACTTGTTGAGGAGGCATCTCCTCCTTCATCCAAGTAATTAATGGATGTCCTTATTTTGGTTTTTATATACGTTTTATCAGTTTGAGCTGCCTTTTGTTTCTCCATTTTTAATTCTTGTTTCAGATATGGCTAAATCTGTCTTGTAGGCTAGAAGACTACTTCCCAGCCTCTCCAGGGAATTCATCATGGCACCAAGTCTGTCAAAGGTCAAGAAGAGCTTGGACAACTCTCAGACACATGGTCTGATTCTTGGGGTGACCTTGTGCAAAGCCAGGAGTTGGACTTTGATAATCCTTATGGGTGCCTTACAACCCAGGTGAGTCTGTGATTCTATACTTTAATTCTGTGGCAGTATAAGGCTTGTGCCTTCAAAGTACCCCTTATTTCTGTTACAATTTCTTTTACCTTAACCTTAGTGGTTAATCATAGTACTTCTGAGACTTTTTCCTTTTTTCTTAAATAATTTTCTGAAGTCTACTTTGGACAGTCTTTAGTAATTAAGAGTTATAAGGCAATTTTGGTACCTTTATCAGTTCAGCAGCGTTTTGGGTCTTTGGTGCACTAAGACAGTTGACTGTCAATTTCAGCTCTCACTCCAACAAATTTGAGGGAAACAGAAGTTGTTGCTTCCAGATAACCACAACCACCAAGCTACTGGTTGTCTTGGTTTTAGCTGATTTATTACTCCGTGAGAAACTTCTCAGTTAGTTTTATTTATTTGTGTTTGTTTTTAAAATGGGTGTAAGGATAATGAGCTTCTTATAATTAATTTGCTTAGAGAATTACAAAATATCTATGAATTTTCTGGTGTCACATTGTTCTGCCACAAAATTTGTACAAAGGACATGAAAGACAACAAGTGCAAATCAAGTCCCCTTTTCTATAAATCAGAGGTTATTCTAAACAAAACATTTTGAATTTTAATTGCATAAAATTAAGAAAACAAAATGATATTTCAGGGTTTGTTTTTTTTTTTAATTAGACTGGATTTCTCTAATGAAAGAAAACTCAGAAAAAAAAATTGTATCCCCACTACCTGGACTGTAGTGATAACATATCTGGTACAATTAAAAAGTAAAGAACTCAAGAGAGCTGGATGACAGCAACAACAGAAGATTGGAGACCTTGCAAGCATATGACCTTTTTGTAATTTCATGGGTGTCTTATAAATTTACTTTTTTATTTGTATATCCATGACTTCCTTGGACTGACTCCCTCCGTTCATATTAAAATCTCCTAAATTTTTTTATCCTCACATTGTTGTGAGGGTAGAGGTTCTACCCTTGAAAATAATATGCCTACTTTTGTATGCTTTTGTAGTATGTTAGACATGTAGCTTTCTACTTTCTTGGAAAATGTTAGAGTCCTTTCTGCAATTTTTGTACACCAGAGTCAAAACCAACAGAAAAGTGATTTTTTTTTAGATTCCGAGCTTCCTCTCTGAGATTCTGTTGATAGTATTGGTAAAGATCTTTTTGGTTTCTTTGTTTGTTGTTTGGTTTTGCAGTTTTTTGGTTGATTGGGGTTTTTTTGAATGCTGGCTGGTTAGGCTTGAAAAGTTTAATTAAATAAGATTTAGACAGGTCTAAAGCATATGATATAGTCTGATGATTGGATTTCTGGCAAGTCCACACAGAGACTGGCAACTGGGAACCACCATGAGGGTCCAGCCCTAGGGAAGAGATGCAGGCTGAATTGTCTCACAGTTGGGAACCTGTAAGTCCAACACATCTGCTCAGGGGAACAGCTGGCATCTTCACCAGAGCTGAATCTGTTTCATGAATCTGCTGCAGAAACTAGTAAATTTTACCTTGGCTGGATGTTTCTAGCAAATACAGGGACTGGATTTAGAACATATTTTTCTTCTGGGACTAATGTGTTTTAGGCTAATTTTAGCACTGAAAAAGCTTCCTGAGCTGTGGCACCACCTGGAAAGAAGCCAATGTTAACTTGAACTGGGGGAGCTGGAGATGAAATCACATTGACAGACAGTTTTTCTCTCTTTCAGAGTAATAAAAAATAGTGATGTTTGCTGTAATAAGAAGGCAGGAATTTTGTCATGGATGTCTGGGATCTGCTGCTAAAAATCACAGAACCTGTGGCTTGTGATAAGAATGAAGAAAATTCCTAGAAATTAAAAAATCAAGAAAACAATTCCCACAAATGCTATAAAAAAACCTAAATAATTTCCACAATCCTCCCCTCTCCTCTTGTCCATCCTGGCTCTGATAGATTATGTCTATCAAAGATAGGGTATGCTAACCACATAATATCAATGTCATTTTCATCCATCTCTTTCCTTTTGGCTTTATCTTATTCTGAAGCAGGCTTGCCACCAACTTTGAATACACATTGTTCATAATAGAAAGTGTCCTTTTTTCATTTTTAATGACATAGTCCTTTTTCTGGATATGAGAAAAATGGACATGAGAACAATAATCTCAATGATGTTACGTAATGAAAAGATTTCTTGCTACTAAGTAGGTTTCTTGCTACTAAGTAGGTTTCTTGCTACAAAGTTGTTTCAGGAGCTTTCCAATGCTTTTTTTCTCTGCAGTCATGTGCTGATAACGTCATCACAGACAAAACACTATAGATTAATAAGGAAAATAGTCCGGTAGAAGGATAGGCAGGAAAAAAACTTGAAAAAGTACAAACAGAATGAATGCCCTTCTTACTTTCTTAAAGAAACTAATAATGCCGTAGAGCCTCACATAGCCTTCAACTGATCTTTTTGGAGCTAAATCAATTAAAAAGATGTGAAAGGAATATTGTAACCATTTAGAAGAACATCTGAGGAGAGAAAATTCGATTTACTTGGCATAGAGTTCCCTTGTCAATGTACTATAGAGAGAACAAAGGACCTCAAGAGGACTGAAAGACTGCAGAAAATTTCCACCTTTGACTTTTAAAAATGAGGTTTTTAAACAGGAGTGGGAATAAATTTTAAATAAATGATCCCTGGATTTTTTGTTCTACATTAATAATGAAACTAAGAAACTAGTAATAAAGGCCAGGGATCAATTTTCAGAGAAAAGAACTTAGATCAGAACCTGTCAATTCAATTCAATGAAAATTCTGGAAATTTCAGAAGAATCAGAAGCATAACATTTTGTCAAGGATCATAAAGAGGAACATTGGACAACATCAGAGCATGGATGTCCAGAGTCAGAAATTACAATATATATTTAGGAGAAGACTGGTCAAAATCATCCTGAGACAGTGACATGAATATACATACAAGTATATGTAATTGGGCAGCTTCAATAGCAGGTCACACAATAATGCCATGCTTTTCTTTGAGCACCTGAATGGATTATTTTCTGAATGTTAGATGATTAGCAGCTGCTCTTCACCCTGGTCCAGAAAAAAAACAAAAAACAAACAAAAAAGAGATTCTGGAAGAAAGAATTTATACATTAAATTTATAATTTTAATGAGAATGCAATCATTAGATTTGCTTTGGAGTTTGATTACAAGAACTAATTGAAACAACACCTTCAGACTGTGTATAGCTATCCTTCATATGTAATTTTGAACACATAATAAACAATTAATTTGACTTTACTGAAAAAGTTTAAGTTAATTCAATAGTCTGTTTACCTTAATTCTTATTAGAGGATCTTTTTATGCAGAGATCTTCTGTCATGTTGAGAGAAGATTACCTTTCACTTTAACTAATATCAAAGAGCTAGTTTCTTGTTGGGATTCTCAGTGAATGAGGATGACTTCTGTCTGACAAACAGATTGACCAAACAAAAAGCCAAAATGAATAAAAGGAACCAAGAATATATCTGCAGAAATGCTAGATAGTACAGGGAAGCCACATGATATGTGAGAATTCATCTCACCTGATGCTAGATATCTGCTGTTAACCTGTTCTAGCCACTCCCTCAGTGGACAAACAGACATCTATAGCATTCTATTCTATTCTATTCTATTCTATTCTATTCTATTCTATTCTATTCTATTCTATTCTATTCTATTCTATTCTATTCTATTCTATTCTATTCTATTGTTTTCTTTCATTTCTGATAGCAAAGACTCATGAAATTAACTTACGTTTAATAAATTTAAATTAAATTAGTTGAATCCTGGAAGCTTGCTTCACTAGTCACTGGGACAGAAATTCTTCTCTGAAGTCCTATTTATATAACAGCAAAATACATAAGTCTAAATATGACATTTAAAAACAAATTTACATTGCTTTTTTTTTAATACTGACTCTCTCATGGATGAATGACTAATTTCAATTTCATACTCTTGGTATTTTTTCTCAAGAACTTGAATTAGAGAAATTCTCTTGCGGCTGTTGCTCATTTTTTCGGCTTGCTGTTTATATTGTAAGGCTTTATTTTGCAATGCACTTCTTTCATTTGTTATGCTACTGCTTTAGGATTACTTTAATTTTAAACAGATTTGAAAGCACTTCCTGTTAAAAGAGCATGTTCCCATGTTAATAAACACAATTTCAATTGCCTTTTTACCTTATGCATTGCTTTTGCCCCCAGTGTAATACTGAGCAATGTCACTCAGGGAATTTAGAGCACTTGCAAGGACGCCTGAATTCTTGGAAATGCAGCTTGAGTAGCTTAGAAGTTAATTGTGTACAGATTTTACTTCCGAGTACTAACACCTATAGCATCCCTGCACCGAAGAAGCAAAATTTGATGCTCTTAAAGGTCTCTTCCAATCTCAATAATTCTATGATAAAACTAACATTCTGGAGACATGGAAGCAATGAAATTTGACAAATGAATCATCAACTTTCACAGTAGCCAAATGAGGACAATATCTATTTTTATGGGAATGGGTGAGGTGTTATAATTTACAGTGTACTCTAGAAATGTGTGTATATTCCTACAAAAGCCAGCAGCAAGGTTATGATGCTTTGTGATGCTGACTGAAATAACTGTCCTATTAGGACAGTGGTTCATCATGGTTATGGCATTACATAGGCTTATTTTTAATGAGCAGAATAATACAATCACATCGTAAGGGTGCACTCCAGAGCTGCTTAGATAATTAATTATAAGAAATCTAACAAACATCCTTGGCATTCTGAGGTGTTGCTGCATACTTAATGATGCAATAACTTCCTTTATGGAATCCTGCTCCTGCTCTTATTTTTTCCCAGGCTTCTCTTAAGAACACAAAGTGACCTCTTCTGAGACTGATTTTTTTTTTAGAGAATACATGCACAAGATTGGTTTGAAATAACCATGTTATCCCACCATAATTAGAAATCATGGAAAAGAAAAATTTTATTGAATTTGTTTTCATTCCTTTTGCCACTATTGCAAGTGAAGTTCTTTAATACCAGGGTATGAATACATTTGTCATTTGACAAGCAGTGATCTTGAACTGGGAAATTATCTTAAAGATTTAGAGTGCTATTTCTGGCCTCCCAAGTTCTGCACAGGTTTTAAAATATTTCCTTTAAGCATTTGAGTGGATATGTTTTGTTTTCATTAACTGAGTATCAAAAAAGAAGATTGGCTAGAAAAGTAAGTAAGCTTAACATTCTCATTTTTGTAGAAATACTATTACAGTGATGGACAGATAATCATGGTGTAATATATAGTCGACAACTTTCAAAACTGGAGGTCTCCTCTCCAGGAAAGGGGGATGATTTCTATAACATCTTCTTGAATCTGATGAAGCACAGACTAGAGAAGTGGACAGTGAGGTGGACAGAAAACTGGCTGAACTGCTGGGCCAGTGGTATGAAAACCAGCTGGCAGCCACTTGCCAATAGTGCACTCCAATATCAACACTGGGTCCAATAGTTTAAAAATAACACCTTCATTAGTGAACAGGACATTGCAAACTTGAAACCTAGACAAAACTGGTAGCAGTGGCTGAGGCACTAGACAGCCGTGCTGCCGTACTAGGACAGGCTGAAGGAATGGGTCAACAGGAATGCCATGAAGTTCATCAACGGGAAACACAAATCCCAGCACCTAGGGAGGAATAACCACAGGCACCAGCCCAAACTGAGGAATGACGAGCTGGAAAGCAGATTTGCAGAAAAGGATCTGGTTGTTCTGGTGGACAAGCTGACCATGAGCCAGCAACCTGCCCTTGTGGTGAAGAAGGCCAACAGCCTCCTGCACTGCATTGGGAAGAGAGTTCACAGTAAGTTGATGGAAGGGATCCTTCCCCTCTTTTTGGCACTGGTGAGGCCACATGTGAACTAATGTGTCCAGTTCTGGTCTCCTTGCTGCAAGAGAGATATGGAATGAGTCAAACAAAAGGCCAGTAAGATGTTTAAGGGACTGGAGCATCTGTCTTATGAGAAAAGGCTGAGATATTAGGAAGTGTTCAGCCTGAAGAGAAAAAAACCTAAACGGATCTCTTTGATGTGTTTAAATAACTGATGGAGGGAAGTAAACAGGGCAGAATCAGACTCTTCTCAGTCTCACTCAGTATCATCACAACAGGCAATGGGCACAAACTGAAATATACAAAATTCCATTTAAACACAAGAATAATGTTTTTTCATGCTGAAAACAGTTTACTGAGAGACTGTGACATGTCTATGCTTAGAAATACTCAAAACCCAATTGGAAACAGCTCTAAGCAGCCCGCTGTAGTTGACATTCCTTTGATTAGAGTATTGTACTAAATAATTTTCTGAGGTACTACTCAAGTGAAAGGGTGGTTCTGATACACTGTAAAATTCCAGGAGGAACTAGCAAGGTTATCCTTTGAGAAGATTTAAACAATGGTTTCACAACTGCATCTTCCATACCTCTGGTGCTTCTTCCCAGACTTGCACAGATATTATGGTCAGTTGGTATTTTGGACATTTCTCACAAACTGTCACAAACAGTCCGGAGGTCATCTTAATACAGAACGCAAAACAAGTGAGGGGTGAGAGCTACACCACCAAGTATTATGGAAGATGGAAACTTTCCTGTTTGGCACTGCTTGCAGGTTCTGGCATCCCTGTGACCTCACAGCTCACACATGTCAAAGACACAGCCTGTAGCACTGCTTTCAGTAAATCACTGATTGCTTAAACTTTCCCCATGAAATCCAGCGGGAGCATTGTCTTCCAGCTTTTGCTGCCATAAACTGTGGCCAGCACTTCTGATGAGGTAAATTAGCTTACCATCACTGAATTCAACAGATCTTTGTCAATTTTCAGCATCCAAAGATCTGACTGAGGTCCTACTGCTCCTGTTTTATAGAAATGAATTGCAAGAACTAAAAAAAAAAAATTATCTTGGCAAACTGAATTTATAATGCACTGAATTTTCACATTATCAGGAATACATAACACCTAAAAAGATACATATTGAAAAGACAGAGGTAATACTCCTGGACCATCCATGTCTTTTTTCTCATATAATGAACAAATGTGTTCAATTTCCAGATCAGACACATTCAGACATAGCAAAAGTCTATGCTCTCCACTTTTTTCCTGTGACAAACTGTCAGTAGGAAAGCTTACATGACAGAAGCTCAAAAAACGCCAATCAGAATAGAACAAAAGTGACAGTTTGAAAATTACACTGGCACTATCTCTTGCTGAAAGCCAAATGAGTACATTTCATTCATTTTGTCAAAATACAGGTTGCAAATCTGCTGTTTCTCTTCCATCAGTAAGAAATAATTTCTCTCCACCTTTCTTCCTCTTGGAAAACACTCAGTGCTCTGTTTTTATCACCATCCTGATGCAGATCTGACCTACAATGAAAACTTTAATAAAATACCCTCCTAAACACCACTATTTTTATTGACATTTATTTTGCATTTTGCCAAAACAAACTAGTATGAAAGTAGGTCCTTATCCCAGGGAGGTTACTTGAGTTAAGAAAGGGATTGTACAGCCAGCAGAGCACTTCCCTGTGAGTGCATCACAGAATAAGCTGATTTGGAAAGAACACATCAGGATCATCAACTCCATCTTCCAGCCTCACAGAGCACTATTCCCAAGAGTTATACCATGTGCTGGAGAGTATTGTACAAATGCTTTTTGAATTCTGTCAGGCTGGTGCTGTGACCACTTCCCTGGGGATCCTGTTCCAGTGCCCGAACCCCCTCTGGGTGAAGAATCTTTCCCTAATATCCTACCTAAACCTCCCCTGACACAGCTTCAGGCCATTCCCTCTGGTCCTGTCACTGGTCACCAAAGAGAAGAAATCAGTGTCTTCCCCTCCTCCTCTTTTCATGAGGAAGTTGTAGATGCAATGAGTCTCCCTCAGTCTCCTCCAGGCTGTACAAATCAAGTACATGAGGCTTCCACTTACGGCCCTTCACCAACTTTGTTGCCCACACTTTGAACACATAGAATGATTTTATATCTTTCTTAAATCATAGCACCCAAACCTGCCCCCAGCACTTGAGGTGAGGCCGCACCAGAGCAGAGCAGAGCAGAGCAGGACAATCCCCTCCCTTGCCCGGCTGGTGATGCTGTGCCTGATGCCCCCCAGGACAGGGTTGGCCCTCCTGGCTGCCAGGGCACTGCTGGCTCATGTTCAACTTGCCATAGACCAGGACCCCCAGGTCCCTTTCCAAGGCACTGCTCTTCAGCATCTCATTCTCCAGTCTGTCCGTACATCCAGGGTTTTCCTGTCCCAGGTGCAGAATCTGGCACTTTTTCCTTGTTAAACTTCATGTGGTTGGTATTGCCCAGCCTTCTAATTTTTCAAGGTCTCTCTGCAGGGCCTCCCTGCCTTCAAGGGAGTCAGCAGCTCCTCCAAGATTTTGTATCATCTGCGAACTTGCTCAGTATCCCTTCCAGTCCTGCTCTCAGGTCGTTTATGAAGGTGTTGAAGAGCACAAGGCCTAAGATGGACCCCTGCAGAACACCACTTGTGACAGGTCACCAGTCTGATGTTACCGCATTCCCTATAACCTGCAGCATTCCAGTTTAAAATACACAAAAACAGCAGAATATATACCTGATATTCGTGTTCTTTCCATTTAGAGGGTGTTCTTTCAGTGCAAGCCTCCTACAGTGTGTTCTCCTGCAACTCCTGCAACGTTGGGACAGAATAAAACTTTGTCAGTACAATATTATTAATGATGTTGTGGTCTGTCTCTCCATTGACAAGTCTTGTGCTAGAATACTGTATGTGGACATATGTAGCTTGCTGCAATAAAAACACATCAATGTTAGGATTTCCAAAATGTATCTTCTTTTGCAAGAATTCTAGACTTCCATTTCTATTTCACCTTTATTTGAATTCTTCCAAACAGGGCAAAGAAAATCTTGGACTGGATGTATTGAAATTCTTAAATACTATAAAAACCCAACAGTATTTTTTTTAAGGATTGTGGTTAGTATTTTCCTTAATCAAATGGTAACTGTCTTTACAAAAGTGGAAACACAATTCTAAGAGAACACACACACAAGAATAATCATTATAACAGTCTCTCATCCTGCTGTGTCTTAGGGTGCTTCTAGGCATCTCTTGATTGAAGAATCTGAGTAACAAACTCAGCAGTACTCTCTATTGTGAGTTATTTTTTTATTTTACAATTCAGAACTTCTCGGTGTTGTATTTCCAGTAACAGAATCTGGTTATCACCAACTGCAAATGAATATGAAGAGGAACAACTGAGGGATTTGTACCTTTCTTTTCTTCCTGATAATTACTCTAGTGAAATTTACTTGCGTAAAGCTGAACTTCGCAGCTGTCAAAGAAGCAGAAAAGGAAAACTTCATGAGATGTCTCACTTGGAATGTTCGATTTCAGACATTTTTTTCTTGAAATAATAAATGTGAAGATTATTTTTTATTTCCCCTTGACTATTGTTATTGGAGGACTGATCTCCCTTTCATAGTACTGTCTTTCCCCTGCTCTTACAATCTTCAATGTCAATGAGAAGTATTTTTAATTATATTATGGAAGGAACTGGCACATATGATAATATAGCTGACTGGCTGAATTGAGTCTCTATTGAAGTTATACACAGAAGAGTCCTATTGTCAAATCTGCTGTGGCTCTTCCTACATGCCCACCTCCTCTTTTTTGATAATGGTGTCTATATGCAAAGAACTAAAATAGACTATCTCATCAATTTAGATAGGCCGTTTTTTCTCGTCTTTGCATCCTTACAATAGGAAGTCATCTTGATGAATCAAATCAGTTCCTCTGTTCTTTTCTGATAATTAGCTGGTCTGAATTTTCTTCTGAAAATTTCTTCCATTGCACCAGGTTCTTTGCTTACTGTGATGCTGGAATATAGTGCTTCCTATGCTAAATTTAATGCCTGCTTTTAGGACATAAATCTTGCATTCTTTGCACAATTAAAGCAAAGATATAATGCCGACTCTGAGTGTGCAGAGAAAACAAAATCCAGTCCCTATTTGGTAGCTCCAATATTTTGTTCTCTTTTTGGAGTGAAAAATTCTTGGCCAAACCTTGGAGACCTGAGACTACTTCCAAGGACAGCCTCATGACTTGCAGTGGGAGTAAACAACCTAGAACATGATGCTATTTACACTCCTTTGTCTTGTTTCTTGTCTTCACTCACCACCACACACACACACACACACACACACCTACACACAGCCCTATTCTCAGACCAGCCCAAGCTCAGTCAGTTTGAGTTACTAGTTTACAATGCATAAACTGCAGACCAAAATTCTCTTAAAAACTGAAGCTTTTGACTATGGTTCAAATATCCATTTTATACACCTGGTTTAAGTACTTATTATAAGGGGTTTTTTTTTGTGTGTAAGTGTGCACTCTTTGATGTTAATAAATCTTTTTAAAATTTACACTTAAGAATAAATATTTTGTTTTATACTGAATTTATACTGCATTTTTCATACAGCATAAAACATATAGTAACCTTTAAGCACTTACAATGCCTGTCTGTAGGAAATGATAAAAAATATTTTCAGCACAGAATAAATCTTCATATCTGTGTTGTAAACCCCTGGAAAATAGAGACTATCACAGAAATGCTGACACAATGTCGCAGGATTAGTAAGGTACACAAAACAGTTGAATATTGTAGAAATTTCATCTTTTGCATTCAAGATATCTTGTCCTACATTTAGACCCAGCATAAAGGGGCACTGTGGGGAATGATGATAGCATGAAACAAGCATTTTTCTTGCATTTTCTCTTATAAATTTAAGAAGTTAATGCAAATATTTACTAGGAATTGTTGATTGCATAATTAAAATATTTTACCTAGGTGTTTGTCATTCTTTCCATTTAGTTCTATTTATTTGTTTAATAATATCAGGAAAAAATTAAAAAAGAATAAAATTGTGAATAATAAACATTAAAAATAAATGTTCATTTATCATACTTCCAAGAAATTTAATGGAATTTTTTCCATAAAAAATTCGTGGTGGCTCTGGATGCATCATAGTTTTATTATTTCAGAGTAGACAGCATTACTTACTCTCATCTGAGCAGAGTTCTTGTTACAGCTGCATAAACAAAGTTATCCTTTGAGCTCTAGAAGCATTGAAGTTTACATCATCCCTTTTAAGGTATAGGGAAAAATTTTCTATTAGGAAAATTTTTTTATTTGTTTTTCCACTAGGATTGGACATCGACCAATTAGCAGTTGTGAGACTCCTAGCAAGCAGAACTACATTACAGGAGGATTTGGGCAAATTTTTCTTGCTGCTGCTTCTGTGATGTACCACAAGCAGTGTGAGGAGTGTTTGGTCTGGCCATCAACCTGTCTCTTAAAGCAGAGCCCAGATGAAACAGACTTTCACATCTATGCCTTGAAGAAAGAGAGTCATTTTGCATATGCTCCTCCTCTGCCCTCTTTTGTCTGTCCTGTGTATTTGGACTTAAAACACCTTAGGGAAAAGAATGGCACTGTCTGCCTCTAGAAGCAAAGTTGGGTCCCGAAGCTGGGACTCCCAACTGTAGCTGATTGAACATAAATAAGAGCATAATCAAACATGTCTAATGACCAACTCAGTGTAAAAAGGAGCAACACCCACAGAAGTGTGAGTATTGCACAGACAGGGCATGCCAAAACTGATTGCTTATTATTTTAGAGCTCAAGTAGAGCTTGCAAAAAACTTTAACCTTCATGATTTTCTTGTCTATTCTGTTTGATTCATAATGTCACCAAAGTCAAAATCAAAAGCCAAGAATTCAAAGAGGGACAGTGTGCAACACTGGTATTTCAGTGCACGGTCATGCTTTTTACAGCAAAATCAAATAACAGCTGCAAGACTACATTTTACCAGAAGTATGTGTCTATCCAAATGTAACCCATCTCAGGGCAAACATTTCATGGGTCAGCTAGAAGGATAATTAAGTTGCCTACAAAGTAGGCACTTAGCACTGTGTTAGATTGATTAGGACATTCCACCCAGACTCACCCGTCAGTCTAAAAGGATACAAGCTTCTTGGAGGCCCTTTAGACCTTTCAGATAACTCGCCTGGTTCCATACAGCATCAGGGTCTGATACTGAGGTAAACAATTCCTGTATTGAAATCCTAGCTCTCTATTAAATATAATGAAGACAGTACTCTCCATTGGTGCACAGACACCTAAAGCAGGGCAAATTTATTCCTGTTCTATCTGCCAGCTCCTAAACCTTATCAAAATAATCAAACCACAGAATTGGGTGCTGCTTTCTGTAGGAAAATCAGACAACTGATTCATGTGTTTGTGAACTGTATTCTTTGTATTAATCCACTCAAAACTGTCTGTGTGGACCTTTGGATGAAACCTGGGGATTATGCCCAATTTAATCAGATGTAGGTCTACAAAAAGATTTGAAAAACAGCTTTATAGAGGCTTTTGATTTTATCAGCTGATATTGGCTCCATTCAGATTTCCACTAGCAAGCTCCGGTGCATCTGAAGGTTCCCTGGTCTGTATAAGCTTGCCTCACGCTGAAGTCCACAAGACTATGGTTCCTGTGTCATATCTGCCAGCCCTATACAGACATCTCACGTCTTTCAGAACTTCACAAATAGCATTAGATGCCTGTACGTTGCCACCTGAATAAAGACACGAGTCTTCAGTGATGATAAGGAAAACCTGGACACCTAGTCTACATCTAGACATCTAGACTCAGATACCTCAGCGTCGAATTTTACCCCACCTCTGGTTTTATTCATTGCTCATAAAACCCTGTCCATGTCTCTTCCAGACTGAAACGAAAGTAGCAAAATGCCAGAGGAATACTAAGAGTCCAAGTTCTTTAAGAGTTGTTTTATTGTGGCTCTTAGAAGGACTGAAACCAAGAAGATAGCTGGAGAAATCATTTGTATCTATTAAAGATTCTTAGGAAAACAGCTTTTTAAAAGAAAATGGACACCACATGGTTTTGCTGAAATAATCTTTCCCATAAAGATGTTACAAAAATTCATTTTCCAGAAGTTCTGTCTTAGTCCATTCTGAATGAAATGGCTGGCTAGAGACATCAGAGGGTAACACCATTGTACTTGATTTCTGTTTGCCTACGGGGCCGGATTACCTATAATTGTTCTCCTTTGTTATGGATACAGTTTGATTCCCAATCAAATTGCAATCACAGTTGGTGTAAGTATTTTAGCTGTGGGTAGGAATGTGAGGATTTCTGCTTCCAATATATTTGCTCCTACTGCCAGGTAGACTGCAATGTCTTTCCCAGACACTGCGCTATTTTTTATGTTATCTGTGCAAAAATTTAGGAAACTATGAAGGGGCATACCGTGTACTTTCTGCAGACTCTTCTGTATTTGATGTCAATTATCTCTTTGTCTTGGAAGAGCCTTCTAATCTTCTGCTTTGAAGAATTAAGCTATAATTAGAAATACCTTATAACATTTGGTAGATTTGCTTTTTCAGACACTCTGTAACAGATCGTAGAATAGTTATAAATATGTTCTCCACATTGGCAGCCTCGTTTTGTCTATTAGGAGAATGGAAGAGAACCCTCTATCAGCTCTCTACTGGAAGGGGATTCTTTGATCCAAGTTCAAGAGACCAACTTGTCTCTTCTTTTCCATTGTCGAATTAAAGGGCATAGATGATTCAGAAGGAGGAAAGTAAAGACACGTAATTGAAGTCAGACAGAAGAAACAACAATTGCATTTTCTTTGCACATTACTAAATTTTTATATTTCCAGGGAGATGCATTGTGCTCTCTGCCTTAACAGGAATTGTTGTCAAAAGAGCGTTTCAGCAAACCGTAAGTTCTTCCGTGGGCAATTTGATGTTCTTAAAAATTCCTGTTAGAATTTTTAGGAAATTTTCACCTTGGGTTGAGCAATTTCCTTAAAATGAAATAAGCACATAAAACAAAAAACCCATCCATACATTGAGTGGTAGGTGTTTCATATGCGATACATAGAATTGTTCCATATTGTGTCTATTTTATTATAAAAGTATTAAAGATTATAGCTTTTCATCTGTAAGACTGAGTAAAAACAATTTACAATTTGTTACACCATGATATGAAAATATTTAGTTGCATCCTTTTTAAAAGAATACCAGTTTTCTTTCTCAATTTTTATTAAGATAACAAAATGCCTAGAGATTAAATGAATAATTTTACACACCATTACAAACTAAAAGGATGAAAGTCTAGTTTCATCACTGATGTGTTTCTTAGCAGAATTTACTGAGTTTTATTACTGAAAGACATAATTTTCTGCAATCAGTGGTAAGCATGAATTCTCATACATTTGCATAAGAAAATTTGTAACTGCTTTTTTTTACAGTGAAAAAATATATACAGAAAAAAATCTCAATACTTGCAAAGGAATAACCTTATCTGTACTTTGTTATATGGAAAGATTTTGCAAAGTGCCGTCACAGTAACATAAGTCTCAAAATCAAAATGCTTATAAGATGATATTGGGAATTTTAGGGCATTTCAACTAAGCAGTAAAAGAAATTCCAAAACCAAAGCAAGGAGCTTTTATAATGTGCTACTGCTTTATATCCTTAGTTGTCTGTATGTGAATATTTTAATCTAACACTTATGAAACATGATCAAAGTTTTAGATAGTCCAGGCATCACATATGTTCATTTTGTAACTGGATTTTATGAAAAATATTGTCACACACAGATCTACTATCTGAACCATTTTTCACCACAACTGTATCCGAACACAGCTCACTTCCTTTCAAATGAATTTTCACTAGATTTTCTAATAGCTGTGCATTCCTTTTGGCTTTCTAAAAGTGTTGAGGATGGATGATCTGGGCAAAACTATAATAGAAATAAAGAACAGGAGTTATTTTGAAAGATAAATGAGTCTTTGCTGTCATGGAGAATATTTTATCCAGGAACCATGGGTATAATAGGCTGTGAAAACAGAGGGACATATTCACTTTAGCAAACATTGTAACATCATCAATAAGTAGTATTTCTGATGGTTAATTTTACAAGTCCAGAACACACACAGTCTTTGTTGTGCTGCACACACCTGTGCTCTTTGAGGCACATATTGTCTTCATAACTGTTCAACATAAAAATTAGTTTAAACACAAATCAAGGCATAAAGAAAACAGAATCGATATTTAGCTCACAGCAATCTGCTCAGGAACTACCATGGCCCTGTACTGCTGGGAGAATAACTCTCTATTTCCAGTGTTAGTTAATGGACCTGTGTCAACTTTTCTAATCATAAGAGAAATTTCTGTTTAGCCATTTCTTTTGTAGACATCATGGTAAAGTTCAATACTCCAAAATTCCACAATCCAGTTGTCATTCAAATTTCAGGACACCTGATATTTCTGGGGCTGCTCCATCATCACCGGAAGATGACAAAAATAGTTTCATGATTTGATAGCCAGTTCTGGTGATAAAACATAGTAAATACACTTACACCACAAAGGCCCCGAGTAATTTGGTTCCTGTAAGGGTTTATAACTGAATTATTCTTGTCTTGTCAATCTTTCAAGTGAAATATCCACAAGATATTTAAGCCTTTTTGTGAATGACCTTGATGGTTTATTTGCATTGCATAGAAGATAACCTGAGATGAACTTTACACCTTATTCTTAAGTGCTGTGCCCTGAATGGAAAAACTGGTAGAAATCACTATACAGGAATTTTCAATAAAAAAACAAAAGCAAAACCAAAAAGCAACACAACAGAATAACTTCAGGAAAATATTCATGCAATGATTACTTTCTTTTTTAAAAGATAAATATGTCAATTACCATAGCTTTAGTCATAATTCACCTAGCTTCCGGCTTCAAACAATGTTTTTATTACATTACAGAAGGTAACTGTAAGGATATTGTTGCCCCAATCAATATCTCTGAACAGTGATCAAGTAACCTATTCGTCTCCTCTGGAAGAAATGAAATAGTACACAAATTATTGAAATATTTGTTGCATTATGCATTTCTCAGGCCTTCTTGGAAGGTCATCTTTATCTCATCATACTTTTTAAAAATCAGGTGCATAATACTGTAAAAGAGGCTGAGTCTCCTTGCTAGATAGTCACGTACTTTTACAGCTAAACATCTTTCATATCCTTTTTTTTCATCTATGAGTCTAAAGGGCTCTACAAAAGAAATAAAGGATTCTTCCTCTTAAACATGGTATCACGTTGGAAGACAAATTAGTTATCTGAGACTGTCTTTAGGTCTTCCAACTATTGCTGATTTCTTTTTTAAACTTCTTGTTTCTTCTGAAATGGAAATCTGTTTCAATCTTGAAATTCAAAAATAGATTGAAAGTAAAAAATATATACATAGGGGGTTTTTGTTCAAAATTTTCCTTTAAATATTTATCAGAAGAACAACAGAGGGGTAAAGATGTTCACTTTTGTTGTATTACTTTGTGGGATTTTCTCATATAGAGATGTGACCCTTTAGACTTTCATTTGGCCTTAAGGAAACCGAGGACTTTCTTCTCATGCTAATTTTCACTTAGGCTGTGTTGCAAGAAATACCACAAAAGAAAGAATCTTAGAGAAATATAGGTCAATATCATATATCTGTCAGAAGATTTAAATTCAAATCAGTTCACCACGTAGGTCTAGCCTGCATGTAAGGGGGAGTCTCCCCTCTTCATGCACACTGTGCTGGCAGCCTCAGGGTCCCCCATGCAAAAGGCCCAGGGGCCTTTAAATCGTGTAGTAGGTACAGGCATGGCTACTGCTCCACTTCCAAAAGGAGATACTCTTCTCAGCTGCCCACTCCTGCATATTATCCCAGTGATACAAGACTAAAGAAATACTGTCTCATGAGATGTGAGCTAGGTGGGGGTGGACAGTCTTCTGACATTCTATCAATTAATATATTGAGCTAACAACAGCATATGTACAGAAAAAGTTTCAAGAATAAATACCTTATTTAAGAGAAAATCATAGCAATTTGTCCTAATATTTCCAAATAAAAAATACCATAGAATATACAGAATGTTTATCTTCTTTTTTTTCAAGTAACCTATTTCCAGAAAAAAGGAAATCAAAAGAATACTGTAGCTGATTTTTCTTTTTCCAGAGACAAACCATAGTATAACACGATAAGGTATCCATACACAGTATAAAAGCCCTGTGCAGTAGGACAATCTCTGTGAACAGTTGTGTTTTGAGTGCTACATAGGGTTTCTGCTGCTTTCTAGTTAGTTAACAGTCCTTTCTGGTATTTTTGTTACAGTTAAAATTTGAAGGTTTGTAGGAATACTGGTAAGAGATTACGAAGTGGAACATTTTACATGAAGGGATAAACAAGTTATCATAAGGATGGGTGTCAAGAGAATGGGGCCATACTATTTTTGGTGGTACCCAGCAAAAGGACAAGGGGCAATGAGCACAAACTGAAACACAAGAATCTCCACCTGAATTCAAGGAAAAGCTTCTGGAACAGGCTGCCCAGAGATGTTATGGACTCTCCTTCTCTGGAGATATTCAAAACCCGCCTGGACACAACCCTGTACAGGCTGCTGTAGGTAAATCTGCTTTATGCAGGTGCAGTGCTGCATCCAGCTCTGGGGCCCTCCACACAGGAAGAACCTGTGGAGTGATTTGTTGGAGCCAGTCTGGAGGAGGGCCACCAAGATGATTAGAGGGGCGGAACACCTCTCCTTTGAAGAAAGGCTTGTAGAATTGGGATTGTTCAGCCTGGAAAAGAGAAGTCTTTAGGGACACCTAATTGTGGCTTTCCAACACCTGAAGGGAACCCACAAGAAAGATGGAGAGAGACTATTTACAAGAGCATGTAAAGGGGGAACAAGGGAGAATGGTTTCAAACTTAAAGAGAGTAGGTTTAGATTAGATATCAGTAAGAAATTCTTCATTGTGAGGTTGGTGAGGCACTAGAACATATTGCCCACAGAAGTTGTGGCTGCCCCATTCCTGGAAGTGTTCAAGGCCAGGCTGGATGGGAGTCTGAGCAACCTGCTCTAATGAAAGGTGTCCCTGCCCATGGTAGGGGGATTGGAACTAGGTGATCATTAAGGACCCTTGTAACCCAAACCATTTTATGATTCTATGATTCTATGATTAGTCTTAAGATGGGTACATGATATTACAAGCATCACAAAGGGATCCAGGTAAGTTTCCAATACGTCTTCCTAACCGTTTTGTTATAGCGTGTATGCTATAATCACAGATATTTCCAGACTGCATCCACAAATGATTTGCAGAGATATATACGTTATACCTGTGGGTGAATAAAAACTATGCTCCCTTATAAGAAAATATGTCTAACACAACTAATATAAATGACATATTCACAATGATCAGTTAATGAAAATTTATTCTATTATACTTGTTCCTGTCCATAGGCAAGCTTAGACTTCTTTTTAAAAATTGAATATTCACCAAAAAAACCCATTATATACTCAGAGATAACATTTAGTCCACAGATTATAGCTGAAAAGCTTGCTGACATGATTCATTGTCAAAACATCAAGCTGCGTTCCTAAATTTCATTGAACACAACTCAGATTGTGATGCCTAACAAGAATACGGATGTCCCTGAATGCAGAGAAAATACAAATGGCTTGAGGCCATTTTTTGCTTCTTCTGTGCTGAATCTTGCACAGCTGAGCTGCCATTCAGGGTCTGGTTCCTAATTTAGATTTTCACACATAGGGGTAATTACTCTGATAAAGGGAGTAACGGTTGTTGTCTACCACTATCATTTACAGTTCATTTGGATCTATTAGGTCCCATTGTACACTGGGGATGAAGTCAAGTCACAGTACATCAGCCGCTGAAGGTTGCCTGTGGTTTCACAAGGAGCAGAGAGAGACTAATTACTTCTGCTCCTCCTTGGGAAGTGCAGCACATCCAAAGGGTCTCTACAGATCTATCTGCTTTTTGCAACAATGGGATAAGCAGAGGTACCCCTTGGGAAATGAGGGAGCTGGCAGAGGTGCTTATCAAGCCACTCAATCATTAAACAGCAGCCCTGGCTAACCAGGGAGGTCACAAATGCCTGGATGTTCACAAATGTGATGTCCATCTGCTAGGACCAAAAGAAGGATCCACAGAACTACAGGTGTGTCAGCCTGACCTCAGTGCCAAAGAAGGTCGTGGAGCAGATCATCTTTGGTACCATCACATGTAACATACAGGACAACCAGGGGGTCAGGCCCAGCCAGCATGGGTGTATGAAATGCAGGTCCTGCTTGGCCAGCCTGATCTCTGTCTATGACAAGGTGACTCACAGAATGGATGAGGAAAAGGCTGTGGATGTCAGTCTGGACTTTTGACACCTCTTCCCACCGCATTCTCCTGAAAAACTGGCTGCTCATGATTTAGACAGGTGCTCTGTTCACTGGGTAAAAAACTGGCTGAATGGCTGGCAGCTGCGCCTAGAAAGTGGTGGTGAATTGAGATACAACCTACTGGTGAGCCGTCACTAGAAATGTTCCCCAGGGCTCAGTGTTGGGGTCAGCCCTGTTTACCATTTTTACTGATGATCTTGACTGGGTGATCAAGCACACCTTCAGTAATCTCACAGATGACAGTAAGCTGGGTGGGAGTGTTGATCTGATGGAGGGTAGGAGAGGGATCTGGACAGGATAAATCAATGGGCTGAGGCAACAGCATGAGGTTCAACAAGGCAAAGTGACAGGTCCTTCACTTGTTTCACAAAAACCCCAGGCAGCCCTACCAGCTGGGGGCAGAGTAACTGGGAAGTTGCCTGGCAAAAAAGGACCTGGGGTGCTGAACAGCAGCTGAACATAATCCAGCAGTGTGCCCAGGTGGCCAAGAAGGCCAATGGCATCTGGGATGGTGTCAGCAATAGTGTGGCCAGTAGACCACAGCAGTGATTGTTCCCCTGTACTTGGCACTGCTGGTGGTACCTTGAATTCTGTGTTCAGTTTTGGGCCCCTCACAACAAAAAAGACATTGAGGAGCCGGAGCGTATCCAGAGAAGGGCAATGAAGCTGATGAAGACTCTGGAGCAAAAATCTAATGGGGAGCAGCTGAGGGAGCTGGGGTTGTTTAGTCTGGAGAAAAGGAGGGTCAAGGAGACCTTATCGTTTTCTAAAACTCGCTGAAATTAAGTTGTAGCCAGGTGTGTGTCAGTCTCTTATCCCAGGTAACAAGCAATAGGACAAGTGGAAATGGCATCAGGCCAGAGGAGGTTTAGATTAAATATTAGGAAAAATTTCTTCCTGAAAAGTTGTCAAGCATTTGAACAGGCTGTTCAGGAAAGTGTTCAAATCACCATCCCTGGAAATGTTCAAAAAACATCTAGGTGTGGCACTTAGGGACTTAGTTTAGCAGTGAACATGACAGTGCCATGTTAACAGTTAGACTTGATGATCTTAAAGATCTTTTCTGACCTAAACTATCCTATGATTCTATTTTATGATACAGCATAGAGTGGAAGACACAGCAAGAAGGAGAGCGCTTCTGTCATTTCTGCGTCTGGACAAAGTCATCCCTATTCAAATATTTTCCACATTGCTATTTAAATTTTAACTGACACCACCAGCATTGTGATATACAGCCAAAGTATCACAAATAGATGCTATGTGCATGTAGAAATTATATTCTAAATTACGCTAAGGTGTGCATTTTATTGTCTTGTTTTCAAACAAGCTAATAAATGATACAAATCAGAAGATTTCATGTAAAATTCATTAAGGAAAAAAAGATTGCATAAGAATTTGATGTCAAAACTAAAATCAGAGTTGTTATTCTCTCAGAATAACACAGAGAGCTTGAAAAACTACAGATTGTAAGGAATAGCCAATTTAACAGTGAACTTTTATTGTGTTTTCCCAAACACACACATTTGTTTTCTCCCAAGACAACTTAATAGTCTCTGCCTAAATGTCTCAGCATTCAAAAGTATAAGACTAAGCATAGAAAATATTAGATAAACAGAGACTCGTGGTTTTTTAGGGCAAAGGAACATAGGAAACCCGGTGCTAGGAGGAAGGCCCTTCCCCAGCTTTTAAAACCACTTTAGTTTCAGTTTGTATTGGCTGCTGTGTAGCAATCGTAACAACAGGTTTAATGACATTAATTCTAATGCTCACAGTACCTGGTGTAATAAGATCACAGCACTTTCCATCTCCTTATTAGGTGCTTTGATGAATAGCTTGGACCTCAGGCAACACCTGTTAAAATGTGAAGTATTCCATTCATGTAGCAGGTAATTAACATGCTCCATCTGGTGAGAGGACCAGGGCATACTTTATCTAATACTAATCTTAAAAATCCATCCTAGCACATACAGTTTCTCAAGGACTTCATCCTAAATCTATGAAGAAGAACCAGTAGAAAGAACAAGAATCACCAGAACCACCCTCTGGCTCAGAATTCAAATTCTACTCTGAAAGGGCACTGCAAGAAGATGTTGCAAAGAGTTCAAAGACCTCTAAGTAAGGCAATTTAAGGTTAATTTGCTGCTGCACAAGTCTCCTCCTGATCAAAAATAATTAAAGGTGGGCTTCAAGCGTGAGGTTTAATAACACTTCCGCATAATTTAATTAGCATTAACAAGGATAATGGGATATTCTTCATATCAACAGACCTGTCAAATTGCGTTCAAATCCTATTAATTCCTGGCCTCAGTTACTTCCTCTGGCCATAATTTGCACTGCATGAATACATGCTTTATATGCAAAAGACTGACTGATTTCAAAAGGATAGAGTCTTCCCTGAATTTTCTCATTTCTAAGATCCAGTACATTCCCTCATCACCTAAATCTCTATTCATTCCTTATTAATCTCTCTAACTAACTGGTCCCTTCATCTCATCTGCTTTTTGGATTTGTAATTAAGTAATCACTAATATTCTTCATTCCTCTGCTTAGAAGGCCTTTCAATGAATTGAGAATTCAATACCTGTCAATAATTTTTAGCGGTCAACAACTATTCCATAAAGTATTTAGAATCTTAGTCACCCATTTTGACAGCACAGCACTAAATGCTGTTTCTTGTCTCATTTTCCTTCACAGCATAACTGTAACTTTCAAAGGAGGCAATATATTGGATGTGGTATTCATTATCACCTGATAATTACAGGCTAATTGCATTCTTTGAATGACTTGTCTCCTTATAATGACATATAGGAAAATATTGATTGCAGTTTTCTTTAGCGTGCAGAGAAAACACTATGAAAAAGTTGTGAATTTCTTCACCTCGTCATAGCACACAAAAAGAAGAAAAGCTCATTATTAATACTAGTTCACTATACACATCTGACTAATCTTTTCTAACCCTTTTTCAGTTTAATTTTCTAGCTAAGTGGCTCTGAGACAATAAGCTTGGGACATGAAAATTGTGGGAATTTTTCTGAGAAAAAAAATAATGCTTTTTATGATGACACTACATTTTATACAATACAACAAAATAACAAAAAAAAAACAGCCCATAAAACATTTTCTCTAAAGAGTAAACATCTGAAAGGAACATGAAAATGTAGTGAGACTTTTGTTAAAGCTGTATACTCCCAGAACAATAGTTCTTCTCTTTCTCAGTGAGGAAAGTTGAGGACTGTGGTTCTTACTGCAACTTACCTCACATTGACTAATCCTGAAATGTTTGTAACTTTTCCTATGTCAGTGCATACAATTTGAAAACTGTTTACCAGGAAGAGCCAGTGGACAGATTTTTAACCCAAATCCCTTCTTAACACAAAATCTGGAGGAACTGGAAACATATCATGAAGTTATACTCCTGCTTTGGGTGCTGATTTTTTTTTTGGTGCAAGACTGCTCACTGGAGTGGATCAGTCAGCGCCACCTCTCACATCATGGACAAGTGCAGAGCATGCAGAAGAGATCACTTTTGACCAAAACAAAGCCAGAAAGACACTCTTCTATGGCACATATAATATACTTCAACTGCTGATGGACATTCAGACCACGGGCTTAGACCAAAGGGCAAATGGCTGAAACTGATTCTGTGTGAATATCAGGTTCTCAGCCAATAACAATGTTATGATGCAGCAGCAACGTTGTGCCCTACCTGCTGATCTGGACATCCTCTGACCATCTCCTTAGACAATGAAACTCTAGCTGTTTATCTAGTACTTATAAAAATGAAAAATAAATTAATATTAAGTATTCACTTGCAATTGCACCCAAAATCAGAAGTGACACTGATGCCATGATGATTTTTTTGGCTTTTCTTTTATCTATCTTCTGTATACCTTTTTATACAGCTTTTATGTATCCTCAGTGCTTTTAGCATGCATACTTGTAATTCCTTAAGTCTGATAATTTAGCATAATCCTAATATTCTGTTAAACCAGGAGACCAAACGTCCTGGAGGCCTCACAGTTGGAGGGTGGAAAGCCCTACACTATCCTGAGAAACCAAGGTCTGAGGAAGGCATCCCTGAAAATAATAGAATGGAAGAGGAACAAACATATGAGTTGATGGAGATGGGAATCGCCCCCACCCCCTGGGAAGGAGAGCGTCCCCCCGAGGAGGCAGGCCGCACCCCCTGGGTGGCTCCGCCCCCTTACGAGGCCACGCCCCCGGAGGAGGAAGGTCTGTAGGCCACGCCCCCAGATCGCGTCACAGGCCACGCCCCTCTAGGACTGTCCCCCAGATGCAAGCCACACCCCTTTTCCAGTATGTTCGGTTTGTCCTTGTTATCCATTGGTTCCTTTGTACCCTGCATGTTCTGATTTGTTGTTATACATGTCTGTTGCTCT
>VWZT01013994.1:222828-239649 GCA_013397055.1 Pachycephala philippinensis
GGAGGGGGCCCATCTGGAAAGACCTTGTCCGGGTTGCCAAGGCTATCCGGGGCAGTCACCGAATAGCGGCCCGCGACAAAGGTCCTCTCTAGAACACATCCTGTAAACTAAGATAGGCCCATCCAGGGGAGAATTCCTCAGAATGGGGAGATATCATGCCATTCATTCAAGCTTCTCATTGGGGAATCTTTGTAATTATGCTCATTTACAAGGTCTATAAATTGTATTTGTGATCTATTGTGTGTGTGCATTTCAGCCCATTGCACCTTGGTGAAGTGGTGCACCTTAAGGATCCTTAATTAAATATTGAGGTAAAAACCCCTTTTTCCCTTGACCATGTCTGGCTCTTAATTTTAAGACCAGGGAAAGGCAACAACACAAGAAAAGCAATGTTATTTGTTCTGTATTGTTTACAGCATTGATGTCTGTCAAAAAACAGCAATCTTATATCACATTATTCCCAGAAGATATATTAATGTAAGGTTTCCATCTCAAGAGACAGACAAACCACAGGTTGCATTTTGACCAGATTCGAATGAGAAACATACATCCAATTACTACCTTCAACAGAGATCTCAGAAGCAGGTTAAAGTGCAAAAAGACTGTGAGTGAACATTTTCTTGACAATGATTTAATGTGCTTCCTTTTTAGGAAAAAAAAAATTATCACTGTTGATCCTCAAAATATTTCTCATTATTCTTTTTGTGTGTGTGTCAGTAGTTTCTGTCCACCATGTAAGCAGGTTATTTCAAAGAAAGATTAAGTCAGTCCAGGGAGTGGAAATATAAGGAATCTAATAGGACTTCAGTCTAAAAAGTCCCTCAATATTCGACAGACACCTTATATACACATTGAATAAAAGCAGCAAAAATATGACCTGGCATTAGGAAGACTTTTGGGTCGTTGTAACCCACTTAGAGGAAAAGGAAAAAAATTGTGGTTTTTGCTTACTCATAGGAGCACAGTTGGGCTAATAATAGCATCATGTGATTAGTAGAATATTTTACTACGGACATAAATCAGTATGCACTGCTGGATGGCTGCCCAGTGTTTGGAGGATTTTGTCAACAAGGAACACTGTTGTTGTACTACTGTTTTGCTACAAACCAAAGAGGATTTAAAAAACATTTTTTTAGGACCCTACTCTGCAAGGATCATAGTAGATTGATTTCTGTAACTTTTGATCAAAAAATAGCCTGAGAATTATGACAAGTGGAGTTTTCTAGACTAAATACCTCACTGATCTCTCCTCCTTTTGCATATTGTATCTTTGATCCCTGTCAATGCCAACCTGACCATCTGAGAGAGAGAGAAGGAGAATAATATATTCAATAGTATCCCTGAAGAGGTAAAGAAAGCAACTGTTTCTTCCTTTTAAATTTTCTTTTTTATGCTAAATTATCCTTTTGAAGAGATTCACCCATAACACAGCAATCCAGACTAGGTTGCTGTTTCAATATAGAATAGACTTAGACTGGGGTGTTTTCTCAACTTATCTATAAATCTATACATTCTAAGAGCCCTAAAAAAAGATGGTGAGGGTGACCTGGTTCATTAACTATTCTTTTTCTTTTCCTTCTGTAACAAAATTAAATTTCAAAATACAATCTCTGCTTTACTTTTTAGCTAATATTTGCTTGTCAGAGGGAATGTCATTTCTTATATTTTATCTCCTGCTCTTCAGTTGTAATTATCTGGGCTCTAACTTTTTTGTTTTAATTATGGTAATCAAAATACATTCAACTAGAAAACCCTTGACAAATCATGGACATAGATAGCATAGTATTAAATGCTGCAATACGTTTCCAAGAACATATTGTTCTTGGAAAGATTGTTCTACATATCTTGGCATTTGAGCCCGGGGTAACTTTGTTGTATTTCAACAGTATTAAATAGAGGATAAATGAAGACTCTCAAAGGAAAATGTTAGTTGTACATAGCTAACTGGAGCAGTGTGGGGACACTTCCTGAAGTTGTTAACAGTCCTCTCCAAAGGTGTCTATCTCCATTATTTATACCAAACTATGTCTGTTGGATGAATAAATTGTTGAAAGTTGTTTCTGGTACCAGCTTCTGTTGTTCATAAATTAATTCCCTAAAAACGTTTTTGATTGTCCATATAAACAAAATTATTTGAAATGGGGGAAGGGATAATGCCAATTTAATCAAGAAAGAAAGGATTTAGAAAGTTGCTGGCTTTTAAATGTGGGCCTAAAACATAGCATTCACTTTGCAAAATAACACCAAACCAGCTACCCAAGAGGGTAGGAGGAGAAAAAGCAAACCATCCTTCCTGTCACTCTCATTCTTTAGGTTTTTTGTCACTGCGCATACTAGTGTGTGGCAATGAAAGTCCTGGATTTTCACAGTATCAAAACTGTCCAAAATTGAGTATCAAAAGAAAAGGTGCTGAAACAAATTGAAAAATTAAATGCTGACTATTCACTACTACCGGAAAATCTTAAATTAAGAGTTCTGAAGAAATTTAAGAATGAAACAGATGAGCTTCTGGAAAGAATAATGCTTTAGTCAGCTTCTCTACTCAATGTCTGGAATTCAGGAAGGGTTTTGCCCAGCTTCAATATAGCTGCAACAGTTATTTTGGCATTTGCTATTACCGTAACCTAGCTTCAGTTCCGAAGTGAAAACCATGTGAAATCACAGTAAAAGATACATTTAAGAAATTCACTGAGGAGTAAAAATTAAACATGGAACTACAGTGGCTCCTATAAGGAATAAGAAAGGCCTGTTTCACTGTTTTTAAAAACTTTTGAGTGTGACAAAAGCACAGAGGATGAAGGAGAAGCAATTGGGATGTTCTAAAACCTTTTGACCAATTTTCTCAAGGAAATCAAGCTGTAAAATACTGTGAAGGATCAAAACTGGCTAAGAAAAAAAATTTACAAAAAAATGACAAGCTTTCAGGTAGAAAATTTGTACTGGTGTTCTCTGAGACAACTGAACTGGTTGCATGTGTTTATAAAGAACTTTAAAATGGCTTTATAATAAAATGACTACATTTTCAGATGTTCTGCAGTCATTAAATTAGTTTTAAATTGAATTAACATATTCTTCAACTGTTACACAGAATTTACTTGAATTAGGAGAGTATTTCTTCACCCTCTTTTTCCTTTCTACTTCCACCCCTAATTCATCTCATCACATGCATTAGTCAAAGACATAAGATGGACCATCAAACTCCTGCCATGTACCAATATCCATAATGCTTAGTTGCTTGGTACAATATAATCTTGCTTGAGATTAAACCAGGCACAATACCATGGAGAAAGATAGAGTTCAATGCAAAACTTCTGGAAGACAAGGGAAGAGAGAAATTCGCTGAGTCAAACTATGCCAGATGGCTAGGCAAGTGCTCAGGTGCTGTAAGAAATCTCATGCATACTATAACTCAGTTCTAAGAGTTTTAACATACAAATCCATATTTACATTATCAGACCTAAAAAATTTTACTATAACTAGGTAGCTGCTAGTCTGTTCACTTCTCTGACATTCTTTGCTACTTTTTATGCTTACTAGTAATTTACTTGTTAAGCATGGTCTTGATCTAAACTTGATTCTGCAGATCCATCTTCAGGACAGAACTCCATTGTTTTTCATGTGTCTTTGCTTGGTCAGAGGTCTAGTATCAGTGATAAAGATTGTTTTGTAAACTCTCTGTAGCACTCTGTCTCTTATAACAGATCTATAATGTAACAAGAGTGTAGAAGTTACTGTAGTATAAAAATGTGAATCAAGGTAAAAGTACACTTCAATTTTAATCCAAAAAACCTCTTAGACCAGTCACTTTCTATATCTATTCACATTTTCATATATGTTCTTCCCCATTGGCTGTTTTTTTGTGATGCTGAAAGGACAATATGTGGCAACTTTGGCAAAGGACTAGCACTAGATTTAGGTTTTTGCTCCTGGATCTGAATAGTACTGCAACTACTACACAAAGAATTCCTCTGGAGTAGTCAGAGCACTGTTGAGAATGCATATGATACAAACTGCTTTACAATAACTGGTATAATATGCTTCCCAGACCTAGGAAGCAATTTTTTTTGCCTAGTGGGCATCTGAATGCCAAGCTCAGAATTTATCAAAACCCACGCACAATAGAAATAAACACACTCTGGAGTGACTGTGTGAACTATTCTGCCAGTATAAATAGCTTTCTGGCATCCCCTCAAGGCAAAGAATTGGGCCAAAGACATTAACTGTACTTTGTGATGCACACTACAAGATAGAATGAAACTTGGCTGTCAGTGAGAGCAGCACTTTCATGCTTTTCTCTTTTTGATGTACCTTTTCCCATTTTAATTTCACTTCTTTCTAACATTTTTTAAATAAGAGGTGCGTGTGCTTGTTCTTAATGTGTTTTTACCCATGATACAGGTCAGAGGTTGTAGTAGGTACAAAAGAATAGCCTAGGCATCTACCTTCCATTCAGGCATCTAATCCCAATTTATAACTTCAAGGCTCTTAATGGGCTTTTTCACAGCCACTGAAAGGCTGTCGCAGTATTGCAGTTTGTACCAGATGTTTTCTTATATATTGCAGGAGGATAGCCCACAGGGAGAGTGTTCAGTACCCTAATCACCACACTCAGTATCACCACCCACTTGTCTCTTTTAATATTTAGAGTAGCAGAATCAAGGAAAAATAGATTCAGCTGCACTCCCTCCAACTCTCTGAAACACCCCATAAAGGAATCCTTCGTGTAGTCTCTGGCAAGGTCAGACATGTGCATTAAAACTCCTACTCAGAATGAGACTGCAAATCTTCTCCCACTTCTTTTCCTTTAATTCCTTGTATTTCTCCTTTGTGTGAGTTTCCTGCTTACCTCCAGAAAATAGATCAAATTTATGAATTTTAAGCAAAGCTCCAGGAGCTATAAAGCTTAGCCCTTGCAGAGTCTCCTCCAACCCCTCAGTACTTATTTCCCAGGTCAATGCTTTTGTCACAGTTTTGGTGCTAGTCTGAGATGCCCAGCTCCTGATATATAACTAGAGGGATGCAGAGGTGCTTGACTCCAGATCACAGATTTTATTGAAACCTGCTGATGGGGCACAATGGTGTTTTGGCAAGGAGTTTATGTCAAATCTATCAGGCTGTACCTGCTATTGCCTTCCCTGCTGGCAAAATCTGACTGGACCTCCCAGGAGTTGCTTTTGTTCTTGCCCCAATATGACTGTAAGCAAAAATATACACTCCAGGTTTGCCCCAGGACACAGTCAGGAGGGTCCTAGGATGCAAATTTGTCCCTAGGAGCCATGAGATGTTTGCAATACAGACATAGACTACAATGCTAAGCCTCCTGACACATATACCTCTGACTCCCACCACCCTCTTATTTAAGCTTCTTGTTTCTGTACTGTCTGGGTTTTTTTTCCCCTGTAACTTAGCAGAAACTTAATTTAACATGAATCCTTTACTTTGCCAGAGTTCTGCTGAACTCTTACTCATAGGAAATTGTAGTAGCTGGACTGTCAGGAAATGTAAACCAGCAAAAACACTCTGAAGCCAGGAAGAAGCTGACAGTTTTCAACTGCAAAGGAAGTAACTTTTTTTCTCTAGTCCTTCCATTACCAATAAGCATACAGGGCAAGGTAATTATGCATTTTGTTCCTAATGGCTCAGTGCTTTTTATTACAAGAATTTCCAGAAAGAAAAAGAATCCTTCTTCCATAACTCTGGGAACCTCTCCTCAGTGTTGAACTGGGATAGCCCACTTAATTTTCACTCTCTGGCCCAATCTTACGTATTTTGCTAAGCCTTCATAATTTAAATTTACTTCAGACTGACAAAGGAAATTACTTTAACCGCACAGTCTTCTGCTTTTCTTTTTTTATTTTACCTTTCACACATCTTACCATCACTCTGAAATGGTACTTCACTCAGCTGTGAGTGGTGAAGACTCTCATCTCTTCTCTGCAGAAATAGTGGATTATCACTTTCCTTGAACAGACAGGGGAGGCTTGTATGAAGAACTTAATAGATACAAGATCACTCTTTTTATTTATTTTAATATTACTGCACAAAGTAGGACAGGTTGAGGACAAGTAACAGGGATAACAGGTAAGTAAGATGAGATCAGGTACTCGTTTGTAAAGCAAGGACAAAGCTGGAGATGTGTGAGTCATTTGAGTCAGGATGCATATATATATATATTTATATATATAATAGAAAGTATAGAAGCGAATTACAGACAGAGAAAAGAAATAGTGCATTGAAAAACCAGTGGACCTGGGGTGGGGTGAATGTCCCAACTCACTTATTTTGCTGCCACCCTGTAAATTCTCACTGAGGCAACAGATGAAAACAGTTGGTGTTCTCCATTCCCTGGTAATGAATTCTTCACCCCCTGCTCCTAAGGGATAGCATCCTACTGGCATAGGAGATGTAATTTTCACCAACAGAGGTAAATTGGTCGCTGCAGTTTGCCCTTTATATGCTCTATATGATTTACTTAGGTTTTATTAACTAGAGTAATAGTTACTACAACTTGATAATGTTCATTGCCAAAAACAGAATGTCTCACAGCAGTGGAACTGTTGAAACACAGATCCACAATCATTACATCTCTTCCGCTTTACTTTACTGTTAATATTTTGACCAGAGAGATTATTTCTCTAAAATTTAGGAAAGGGTTGATGAATTTAGCAATCTAATTCCAATGGGGTGTGAAGCAACCACAAAAGGAATGTTTTTTCCTGTGACTTCTAGGCTGCAGGTGGCATTGTATCTTTCAAAAGACAACCGTGAATTTATATTTTTCACAAAGCTTGTTTCTATTCCAATTTATACCACCCCAACTTCGCAGTTTTAATTGGCTTTCCATCTGCAGAATATAGACTTCTCCTCTTAACCTGCCAAGCTCAGACTATGAACAACCTCCTTCATTAATGTCAGTTGTCATTTCGGGTTACAGATTACATTGATTAATTGTCCAGTTAGTTCAATTATACATAGAAAAAGAAGTGCAAAGCAACAAATATATCAGGAATGTTTAATATACAGTAGACATGTAGTAAAATCAGAATATAAAGACTTTTGCAAATTAGTAAAAGCAGAGGAGGTGTAATTTTTTCACTTTTTTGTTCCTCAGACAGAAAGTGCTAAAGAAGTTGCCGTAGACCTTTTCAGCCACTTTAGAACAGCTTCAGAAAAATGTTTTAATCATTGTTCAGTTATGAAAAATCTCACCACAACAATCCAAAGTGTATAATTTAAAATAATTTTTGAGTAAAAAGCTATTATGAAGATGGCTAATTTTAGTGTCTTATCTATAACTTTTCTTTAAATTTCGGAAATCTCTATGTTTTTAAAAGATTGTGATGTTCCTTTAGTAACACTGCAGGAAATAGAGAATCTGTGATTTTCTCCATTTTGTTGATAACAGGAGGTAATCACAGCTCAGAGATTTGTTTGTGTCTTACATTAGATTTTTTTAAACTTTGATAGGGAAAGCAAAGCTATTATCCATGGTAAGAAAATGCCACCTAAGACAAATCTAAAATTCTTCCAATTATCTTAAGTAATTAGAAATTACAAAATCTCCAGTGAGTTTCTCCTACTCAATCTAAACTGAAAAATAAATGCAGAAACTAGTGGTGCTCAAAAAGGTGTAAAGAAACGGAACCGACAATGCCCACTGATGACAAGCTCATACAGATGTGCTCCTGGCACTATCTGCTAAGAAAGAGAGCTCTACACATCCCCATATGGCACAGCAATAACTGCAGTACCATATGTTTACATTGCTAAACACTCAACACACCATGTTTTTAAAGCAACACACTGTGCACCTCAATGGGGTTCAGCCCGTACCTTACACAGATCATACTGCTCAGTGGTGAACACAGAATAATAATTGTGTGAGCAGTGCCATGTATAGAGCTTCTTGTATGGTACTTCTTGTAGCTTCAGTGAATAGGGATGTGAAAAGCTCTTACAGGACCCCTCAGGCTCACTGCAACTGGAGGTCATCTCAGCAGGAGATGTCACAGTGCTTATACTCACATCACAGAACGTGCGAAAAACACACTGCCACCTGAAATCCAGCTGAGGGGTAGCAGTGAATCTGTAAATCTGACTTACTTCCTGAGTCAAAACCAAATTCCTCAACAAGTAAGGCATCGCACCCCAGAGGCTGTTTCCCATGTAACAACACCTATGGAGGCATCCTGCTTGTTCTGTCTTTGAATCACCCTTTGGTAGTGATGCCTTGATTTCTCTGAAGCTGACAGCAGAGCTGAGTCAGGGGCTCTCTCAGTGATTTCAGATGTTTTGGCTCAAAAGCTGCAAGTCATATTTCCACTGTCACTTGTGCTGTGTAGGACCCAGAATGCTCATCACTTCCAAGGACACATTATAAAAGTTGTATAGGCCATCTGCCTACCTGTTAAGTACAAATGTATGGATAAAAAAAATAATAAAAAATAAAAAGCTGCATTTAGAATCAGCGCAGACCCTGTGACAAATTATTTCATGGTAAGAGTGTGAAATTGTTTGAGTGTAGTAAGTTTGCCTTTGAATGAGCAAATGGACCAGTGAATTAATCAAAGGAAGAATTGTCTGTCTTTCAAATGTATTGCCTATTTATGTCAAAGCCATGAATACCACAAGTAGAATGATTTATAGTGTATACAGAGGTAAAATATAAAATCAAATCCAGAAGAAAAATGAGAACATTCAATGTAATTTATACTATTTTGTGTTGGATTTACACAGTCTTTCTATTCTCTGATTTTAAAACCGAAAGTATTTTCTAACATGTATTTGAATTGCTAGTATATTTGTTTATTTGATTTCTACATTCTCAAGAAAAACACTCTTACGTAATTGTTTTACTGAAAAAAGTAATTTAAAACAACACCTGATTCTCTTTGCAAGAAGAGAGATAATTGTATTAGGTTCAAACTAACCATAAGAAGATAGTATTTGCTAGAAATTATAATAATTTCCCTTGAAAAAATTTATACAAAGATGATAAGATTTTCTTGGTAAGATCTGTGAGCATTTCAGATTAAATTTCCTATTATCTAAACATTTGGTAGGAACCGTTTCCTTAAATATTGAAGGTGAAATCTTGAATGCAGTCTAAGACATTTGTTGACCATCTAGATTTTCAATAAAAAATAAAATATCCAGAAATGGAATCCAAGATATTTAACCTGTGTAGCTAGTGATTCAATAGAACGTGCACTTGAACCCATAAAAATTCTGCCTACAAGATACCTTATTCTGGGCTGAAAGAAGAGTCCTTTTTGCATGCATCTTCATTAAGTAAACTAATCTGCTCTTCGTCCTAATTATCAGGGAAGACCTTGCTCTTTTCCTTTAAAAATGCTGGACATGCTGCTAGCCCTACCCCTCCTATATCCCAAGCTCTTTAATACATCATACTTCCACCTTAGTCAGCAAAAGATGAAGCATTATCTTTCTGAGGAGTACCTTAATCTCCAAACTGTAAACCAGATTCGGGGCAGATTTTTTTACCACTGTATTTGGAATTGGATCATTATGTGGCAAGGAACTCAAAAATCTCTAGGCTGCTGAAAAAAAAATATTATATATTAGTGATGAGTAGTGGTTAGGGTTGTGACATGGAGATGGAAGAGATTATTCTTGGATCTTAAATTTCAGGGGCCTTTAACTGGTCTTGGTCCAGTATCTTTGTTGACAGTGACTTAAAGTGTAGTAAAGAAACACATGAAGGTGACAGACTAAGTAGCTGAATTTTAAGTTAATATTGCACAAAAAAAGTGCAATTGTAAAAATTAGAAAGAGCTTCTTGGACATACAAAGCTTTTTAGGGTCTAGTAGTATTAATGATCAGCATCTATTCCATAGTCATCCATATCAACAAAAACTACTTTAAATACTAAAATATGAAGGCTGAAAAGTCAGGTTGTATTTTTATTCGTACATACATACACAAATACATATGTATATGTAAAAAATGTACACAGATAGAAATATGCAATGTAAAACATGCCTTTTGGAAGGAAATAGAAAACTAGCCACACGTACTGATAAGTATAGACAAGGGTTTTTTGCATGGCAATATCCCTGTTTTAGAAGAACTTTTATTAAATAAGGATTTAGGCAAACTGTAGGAAGATTTATCTCTTTTAAGCTGCATGTTTTGGCTATGCAGTCAAAAAAAATGAGAACAACTTGTCAAGGGAAATAACCTTGAGTATCCTTTCTAGACTTTATATACTGTGTTTTGTTCCTAAATATAAGGGGACATTACTGACTATACATTTATAGCACCCAAGGAAAGTTTCCTAAGTATTACAAGAACAATATAATTTGGCATCCATACCAAATACAGCCTGGAAAAAAAAATCCACATAATTTAAAGTGGAAATAGTCTTGTACCATGTGTAAATCCTTCCTCCCGATTCCCCCATATGCTCTCTGGAGACATAGGAGAATTGCCTTAGGAAGGAGAATGAAGCATAAAATAGCTTAAGCTAATGAGGAAAGAAGTTGACAGAAGTCATAAAGAAAAATGAAATTATTTGAGTGTTAACTAAAATAATTCTAGCTATTTAAAAACAGTAGCAGATTAATGTAATCACAGTTTCAAGTTGTCCTCCCATTATGTTTGTACTATACTGTTTCCCACAACTGAACAATCAGATCTTTGAAAAGATCATTATTTCTTTTTCCTTTTTTGAATCTCTGTCCTTTCAGAAGTGAAAACTGCCCTCTCTTCCAAACTCGGTTTGAGAGGAAAGGATAAAAAATAAAACACCTGTCCACATGACTTGTCATACAGCTTTAAACTCTCTATTTGCCGTATTTCCTGGAAGTTTTCTGTGTGTTGCTCAGTACTTTTACCAGCGAACTAAAAAACAAATTAACATATGTAGAATCCTCTTAGTGAAGTTCCTAAATAGCAAGGCCTGAGGGGTTATGTAATAAATAATGACCAGGCAAAATCACTTTAAACTGGACTGATTGGAAATAAGTTGAGCTAAGTGCCCATGGCTGTGCTGCCATTTAGAGGGACAACAGTGGGCTAGAGAAATGCGTTGAGAGGAACTTACTCAAGTTCATCAATGGGAAATGCAAAGCCCAGCACCTGGGGAGGAATAACCACAGGCACCAGCCCGATCTGGGAGTTAACAAGCTGGAAAGCATCTTGGCAGAAAAGGATCTGGTTGTTCTGGTGGACAAGCTGACCATGAGCCAGCAACCTGCCCTTGTGGCAAAGAAGGCCAACAGCCTCCTGCACTGCTTTGGGAAGAGAGTTCCCAATAAGATGATGGAAGGGATCCTTCCCCTTTTTTTTGCACTGGTGAAGCCACATGTGAACTAATGTGTCCAGTTCTGGTCTCCTTGCTGCAAGAAAGACAAGGAAACAGTCCATCTAAAGGCCAATAAGATGTTTAAGGAACTGGAACATCTCTGCTATGAGGAAAGGCTGAGATCTGAGACTGTTCAGCCTGACGAGGAGAGGGCTCAGGGGAGCCTTGTTCAAGTGTGTAAGTAACTGATGGGAGTGGGATTAACAGGACAGGGTTGGACTTTTCTCAGTGGTACCCGGTGGCAAGAGACAATGGACACAAACTGAAACAGAAAAATTCCATGAAGTTGACAAAGGAATACCAAGCTCCTCTAGATGAAACTTAAATCTCCATGAAGTCAGACCCAAATTGAAGGATATTCCTATTTCAACTTTAATGAGTAGATAGTTCAAACATGCAGCCAGAGGAAGAAATCAGAGTGTTCTTTTCTGGCCAGATTGTTTCTGATGGGCTTCTACTCAGCATGAGGAGCAAACACATCACTTCAATCAATAAAAGATAGCCCTCTGCCTCTGCTCCCCACATCATGAAACCACAAAGGAAATTCACTGAGTAAAATTACAAGATGTAAATTAAAAATAGTGTTTATGGTTCATTAAAAATCACTTATGTTAACATCTAAGCCTGAATGTGGCCAAATATTCTGTGATTTCCAAGCTGTTTAAAGCTCTTTTTTGCTCTCAACTTCCTTAATTGTAATGTTTTAATGATGGGGAGCAAGATCAGAAGAAATATGAGCATCATATTTCTACTACTTCACCTCCAAATCTTGGTGGATCTTGCTTTCCTGCCAGGAGTCTGAGATCCACATCTACACCTGTTGCCAGAGTTGGCTGCTCCACACATGCCATGGAGCCAAAACATGCCATTCTGATGCATTTCTTTTCAGCTCCCTCATTTAGAAGCTGAGGAATTTCTACACTATACTGCTGCAATAAGTGACACTGAAACTTTCTCTGGTTTTAGCGTTCTTTAGAGGACTCTGTGAATTGGAGGTTAGTTACCTTTATACTTGTCGGCTGATATTTTTGTTTTACTTGTTGTTTGTGTTAATGTGCTCAATTAAATACAGGGTCAGAAACTCAAATGCTTCTGGCCAGGACATCGAGATTCCTGAAGTCATACTTTTCTTTGACACATTATACCAAATTAGACACTGAATTCAGTGAAGTAACCTCTTACTTGTAACATTGTAAGACCAGGATTTGCTCTATTATTTATGAAAAAAAAAAAGTTACATTGTCCCATTTGTAATAAAAAGTTAGATTTCCTGCTGGGTTAAAAAAGACAAAAAAACTCAATGTAACATACTAGCTATTAGAAATTTTTCAATTGGTCAATTAATTCTATTATTAACAAAATATTTTAAAAATTGAGAAACATGTATAATATTGCAAGAATATATTTCATAAATGTAGAAGATTGACAATGATAAAGTGTTTCACACAGTGTTGGCCCTTTTGTCAAGGTGCTAATGACCTCCTTGAATGATCACCTTCAGCTTTGCCACCAGCCTTTAAGCGCAGAGTCATTAATAACTTGGAACTACTGTGTTAATAGGATATTATCGTGGTTTAAACAACCTACAGAAACACCAAACAAAAGTAAACATTTACACACTTGAAGATGATATTCCTCTAACAAGAAACTAATAAGCAGTTTGAGCTAGGCATTTTGCTTGGCTATGGTCAAGTTTCAGTTTGAAAATAAGCCAGGAATCATTCCTCATGGTTGGATCCCTGTACCCTAGATTATACCAGGCAGGGAGACCCAGGAGAGAGGGCTCATAGTTCATCCTTGTGAGGATGCAGTGAGGCTCAGACTAAGATGGGAGCACTGAAGCAGGCTGCAGAAAGGGATAACAGAGCAGACAGAGGCAGAGAGCCTCAGAGACACGCAGCTAATGGTTAGACATGAAGGTGCATCAAATATCTTCACACCTCCACAGTTGTGGGCTCAAGAGGCTAACTGTGTTTTCACATACAGCTTCTATTACGTGTCTGCTATCTGCCACTAACATAAACCAAAATGAAGTCCATTGTGACCTCAGAGCATACTGTGTTGATGCTCAACCCTAAAACTGTAAATCCAAACCTGCCTCCAAAATTCCTTTCCCATCATTATCACTTATGATACATGCCAGTTTGCCTCTTCTCTTATGAAAATTATCCCTGCCTTGCACAGGTCAAAAATTTCATCAAAAACGCTGTCCAAACTTCAACGCCAGTGTTATATGGGAACAAAATTTACAATATTTTGAAAATATCATCCTTATGTGTTATTTTTATCTAACTGTTATTCTGCCCAATTTATTCCAGATTAGTATTTCTGATAGTTCTTGAACTGATTATCAGCAAGTGATGTCAAAACTGCGGCCAGGAAAAAGAACTAAAAATAAAAGAGTTTTATGAGACTAGGAGTTGGAATACAACTCCAACATACCCAGTTAAGTATGTAAAAAGTTATCAGGTTGTTGTAGTTTAAAAAAAAAAAAAAAAAATAAAAGAAACAAGCAAAACTGTGAGAATAATTCTGAAAGAAACTTAACTGCAAGTGTGGATATTTACTCTAATTTCACTGAACTAAGCATTCAAACAGGAAATGGTAGCAGACTCAGAATTGATATTTCTATGAATCCAAAACTGTGTGACATATTAGTTTTGAGTAAGATAAATTATATATTTGTTGAGAGATAACATTTAAAATTAAGGACCAGAAGTGATTATTTTTCTTAATTGAAAAAATGCTATGAAGCTTATTACAACCAAATGGTACACCAGGATTAACTGATCCAAATAATCAACAATCGGATAGAAGATAAGTGGTATAGGAAAAATATAAATTTAATTGTGGTCTGCTCTTCTTGAATTAGTTGATAATAAACAAACTTTTTATACATTCATATTGTGTAAACTATTTCAATTTTCTATCACTGGGAGAGGATGTCAGGTGCCTGTTACCTAAATCCCCTCATTAGTTCCCAAAATTTATAACTGATGAATTACAATTTTTGTGTTGTTTTGTCAGAATAGTCATTTTCATATTTCACCTCTCATAAAAGGTTTTTAAATTGTTTTTCTGAGTTCTGCACATACTCTGATGTGCTCCACAGGTCAGCCATCACAATGACACTTTTACCCTGAGACAAGACAGAAGACCATTGGCAGAAGAGGAACTGAATCCATGTTTATTAACCTCCAAAATGTCTAATACTACTATGGTAACACAGGGCATGTCATTCTATCCAAGAATATAACATAAGACATAGAAAATTTGTCCTCACGAGGTTTTCCCAATGCTTTTTTCTGAGATGTGCTGACACTGTTTGTGGCGGGCTGGTCTCTCAGTTGCCACGCCAACACTCCCTCCCCCAAGGGAAATGTGGAGGCAGTCTCTGCCGAAGCCCCCTCCCTTTGTCCTATCACTGTGAATCCTCCGATCCCTTGTCCCTTTTCCCATTGGTCCTGGCCTATCACCCCACCGTCTGTGCTCCTCCCTCCCTGTATAAAAGACCTTCCCTCCATTTTGTAGAGGAGGCATCTGCGCAAGCAGAGGCTGAGGCTTCTCCCCTACCCCGAGGCTGGCACCCGGGACCATGCCTCTCCCCTGGCTTAATAAAGCTTTGGATCCCTAAAGAAGTCTCTGCCTCCCTTCTCGCTCTCCGCGCCTCCTCCGCCTTCCCAGCCCGTGGACCTGAGGACGTCCCGGGGGGTTGGATCTGGTCTGGTCTGTCGCCAAGACCGCGACAAATGGCGCACCAACGTGGAGCCTTGGCAGACGGCAAGATCGTCGACACCGGAGAGAAGAATCTCGAAGGATGACGACATCTGCTGCTCCAGGGCTTGAGGACCCACTCTGCCAGACAGATCTCCGCGGAGGAGCCTGCGATAACATCACGCCAGGAGAGTGAGAAGTTTTTTGTTGTGTTTTCCCCTCCTTAGTTATTCCTAATTTATTCCCATCCTATTTGTGGGTTCGGGCAGCTGCGGCGGGTGCGGAGTCGTAGCCCCTGTTTTGGCCGTCGCTGTGGAGTCCTGGTCGGTGCAACGAGCGCGGTGAACGGAGTAAAGCCACGGTAGACGTGTCTCCTTGCATCGGCCACAGCTCTGGGGCGTCGGTCTGGGCAGCTGGGACGAGCCGTTGCTCTATGCACCGTCCGATCCCACCCCCTGGGTCGGGTTGGAGTGGGTGAGGACAGGTCTGGGAATGTTACCTCAGCCCCTCCTCTACATTCTAATCCTATCCAAACCCTCCTTCCTTGAGAGTTGGTTGAGGTTTGTGGAGAGAATGTGTTTCTTGGCCCCCTTAACCTAGAAACACCGTGTACCTCCCTACTTCAATTAATTCCCCTCAAACTGTTATCCGTCGAGCGTCGCCTGGGACGTTCGGGGAATGGGTGGCTCTTTGACTCCCTTATCAGAGAGACCATCTGCTCCCTGACGTCCCGAGCCCACTCTCCGACAATCCCTCGTGCCTTTTGTGAACTCCCTTGTACCCAGAAGTTTGGTTGTTTTTTGACTGGGTACGACAAGAGTTCCTCCCCTATACCTATCCATTTGGGGCAGTAGCCGTGAGAGCAGTGCGAGATCGTGGCCCCTGCTCTGGTCGACGCCCCGAGTCCTGGTCGGATCAACAGACTTTTGAGCAATAGGGTTCCTTGGTTCGACCACAGCTTTGGGGTCTAGGCTTGAGACAGCTGGGACGACCGTGCTTGCTGGCTCCGGTTGCTTGCCTCCCCTTCTCCCTCTTTCCTAATAGGATTTTCCCCTTGGGCTTCGCTTCGTGCGGGGCTCAACAGGAGTCCTAGCCCTCCTTGAGCCTCTCCTGCGGGAGGAGTGCAACGGGGGCAAAAGAGAAATGACTTTCCTACCCTTCTTCCCTGTGTAAAGTTATGTTAACCTGTTTGTCTTTTATTTTCAAGATGGCGCCGGCCGCGTGGCAGCCCCGGCCATTTTGTGACTCTCCTTGTCTTCTGCAGCAGCAAGGTCACCTTGAACCCCATCCTCCATCCCTCGGGTTCCCCCTCCCTCTTTCGTCGGGGTCCTCCCTTTGCGTCGTGGGCGTGTCCGCGTCGGGTTTCCCCTCCTCCGGTCGGGAACCCCTCCCTGTTGCAGACCCACCCCTTCCCCTCCATCAGAAGTGGGCGCGGCCTCGACCGGAAGGCTGCCATCTTGAGCCCTCCCGGTCGCAGCCGAAAAACAGCATCGGCCAGCCGCAACGCCAACCGCCCACCGCAAAGGCCCGACGATGAGAGTGATGCTGCAGCAGAAGACAACAATGCCACGACAAAGCTACCCCTTTTTAAGTTGCTTTAAGTTGCCCCTTCAGACCTTCCGGGAGAGACGCCCTCGTAAATTATCAACGACAGGCATCTTCCCTCCCCCAAACCTTTCCAGATTAGACCTTCCTTGTTCCCCATGGGTGAAGGGGAGCGACGAAAGTCTCATTTCTTTTAATTTGTTTCTTTAATTAAAAAGAAAGGGGCAGGTGTGGC
>VWZT01014002.1:1793-23658 GCA_013397055.1 Pachycephala philippinensis
CCCAGTGAGGAGGAGGCGGCGGCGGCGGCGGCGGCGCGCGAGCTGCGGCGGCGGTTGGTGCGCGCGCCAAGATGGTGAGGGGAGAGCGCGCGCCGCTCCCTCAGGGGGGACCCGGGGGGATCGGGCCGGGAGGGGGCTCACCCCGCTGAGATAATGCATAGTTAACTGCTTCAGAAAGGTTCGATAGGGAAATGATAGAATACTCAACGGAAAAACGCGTGATTTGACCTCTGAGGAACTGATTATGTGTCTGTGAAACGACTGATGGCTTGATCGTACCTGGTTGCTGCTTGTCTTGTAATGTTTGGAGCTAATTCGCTGAACAACGTCTGATTGTTGCTCACTGAGCTAATTCACCCGAGTGGTGAATTTGGACTTGAGCTGTGATTGCTGCTTGGAACAGACCAAGAGAAACAAGGACTGATGGATGAATGCTGTGGGGTACTTCGCATTAATATTGGCTAATGGTTTAAAAAGTGGTTGTGGAAAAAGGAAGAGTCATGCATACTGCTTTTAGTAAAGGTTTAGGGAGGTGAACCCTCCTGAGGACGGAGCAGTTGCAAAGCAAATTTGATCAAATCTTGGGCTGTTTCGCTGTGTGCCTGTCTAGTGAATGGAGAGTCGTGCTTGGGAAATTCGTGTTTACTTGTCAGTCTGATGGTGAGGGGAGTGGGTGTCCCGAGGGGGATCTGCCCAGGAGGGTCCAGGGAGCAGCAGCATCCCCCTCGGTGGTGGTGGCAGGCGTGTCCGTGTCTGTGCAGCAATCCTGCCATGGCTTTCTTGAGTTTTTGTTAAGCCAAGCGTTGGTGAGCCGGCTTAGCCCCGATAAACAGTCTGAATCTGATGTTACCAAGCGTTTTCCTTCAGATTCCCTCAGGGATTTGTGTTTGTGTGGCTGCACAGGTGTGAGCAGGAGCATGGCTTGTCTGCAGGGAGAAGCTGGCGAGCCCAGAGGACTGGGAGAAAAGCTTCCTTCACAGAACAGCATTTCATATAAAATATAACCTCAGCTTTGAAATGCAGCCATGAATCCTCTTGGGTTTTTTAATCAAGACCTCCTCCTGGGTTGATGAGAGTGGATATTAGTGACATTTTATACGAAATACAACTTCAACTGTGAAATACAGCCCTGAATTCTGTTTTGTTTTTTAAATATTTTTTAGGTTTTTTTTTTTTTTTCTTGAATGAGTGAGAGTGGGTACTAGGGTTATTTCACAGAATCACAGAACGAGTTAGTTGGAAAAGCCCTCTGAGATCATCGAGTTCAACCTGTTTGGGTCAGAAGGGTCTACTTGTTCATCAGAGGGAGCCAAGAACAATCTTTGACATTTAGGGGAAACAAGCAAAATCAGGGAGGCTGCACAGGCAGTGCCTGAGCTGTGCTGTCACAGCAGAGCCTGATTTCCTCTCCAGCTGTCCAGAGGAAGCAGAGTGATGAGACTTTGTGCCAGAATTTGGTCAAGGTGGAAATCTTTCCAGGAGCAACAACAAACATGGGGTATTGGAAGTGGGGAAGCAGAGCCACCCGTCTGCTTTTTGGGGAAAATCTCCCAATGTTGAACACAAGGAGACAGAACTGAGAGCTTAAATAGTAACATTCTTCTGATTTAAAAGCAGTGATTTGTCTCAGTGCAAGAGCTCTGTATTAGAGCTTTTGATAGGTAATCTTGCACAATTTTTTTATCTGAGGAATTTTTTTTAGGAAACCTTGAAATACAGTTACTTTGGTACAAAGGTCTTGATGCCATGGGAGTTCACAAATAGAGTATAAGCTGCAGATTTTTAGTAACTTCTTTATCAAGCTGGCATGAACCCCTTGGTGATGGAGGTTGTGTGTACAAAATGTTGCTCAGGAAATGGCAGTGGTTGGCTTGGTGCAGTTCAGAAATTGCATGTGTAAGGGAAGATAACCTGCATGGTTGCTTGTGCAACAATAACTTCCTTCCTCATCTTCATTGTGATGAGTAATGTGTTATCTGAGCATCTCTGCTGAGAGCTTGGTGTGCACAGGGGGAAAAGGCTGCATGTTTTTTGGTTAAAATGTCTGAAACCCTTTCTGTGTGTGTAAATCTCAGAAGTTGAATTAATATTTTTGTGGGTAAAAATAAACAAGGACAATGTTGTTCTTAAATACTAATAGTAGCTCCTATTATGTTAAATGCTTAAATTACTTTATCCCATTTGCTGCCACTCTTAAGGGAGTCCCTTATTTCAGGGCTTGGAAAATGAAGTGTAAAATTTACTTCCAAATGTAGAAGTGTAAAATCTACTTCTGAAGTGTAAGGTTTACATCTAAGAGCTCTGAGAATAATCCCACTTCAGGAGTAGTTAATGAAATACTCCTAGTTAACTGTGTGGCTTTGAAGAGGGAAATTAAAACAGATAAATATTCTGTTAGTGTGGGGTTTTTTTTGTTTTTTTTTTAATCTTGCTTTCACCCACGTTTTTTCTGGCTTATGTGATGCTCTGAAGCTTTGGACAAGCTGCATGCAGGCCAACCTCAGTAGGCTTTATGCACAGATGTGTGTGACACAGGGATTTTTTGTCGTTCTAGATTTTTAAATCTAGAAGGATTTATCGCTCCCTCCCCTCTGCCATTTCCTCTTTGCAGAGCGAATCTCTGGTGGTTTGTGATGTTGCCGAAGACCTGGTGGAGAAACTGAGAAAATTCCGGTTTCGCAAAGAGACCAACAATGCTGCCATTATAAGTAAGTTCCAAACATGCCTGACAAAAATTGTCAGAAAATCCTCTGTCTCACCTCTTTTCGTCCCTGTGTAACGTTGCTGCTGTAACAGGTAAACATGAGCCAGGAGGGTGTTTGTTCTGTGAGCTGCAGCACTTCCAATTCTGTCTGTAATTTTAACAATCTTTAAAACAATGCTGTTCTTAGGATACAAGTCTCCATCTGCTCTTAGCAGAGTATTTATATTTAATTATGGCTCAGAGTCTACCACTGTTAGTAAAATGATTTTGGGAAGTCATGGGATACACTGAAGAAGCAGAACAGAATCACAAGGACTATAATTGTTGTGTGCTAAAAAGCTTCATGCGTCCATTGTATAAATCGATTGAAAAAAACATTGATCTGTGTTTTATTTTGATTTATAGTGAAAATCGACAAGGATAAGCAGTTGGTGGTGCTGGATGAGGAGCATGAGGTTTGTTAAATGAATTGTAAATAAGAGTATCTTCAGCCTGCAATGTATTGTTGTCTCTAAGGTACTGCCTTAGTTTCAAATTGTTATCAAACTCTTAATCTAATTTGGGTCATGAGCTTATTTAAATGCATGGTCACTCTGCATGTAAAGCACAGCACCATTAATAGTGAAACTATGCAGAAGCAATTGAGTTGACTAATTATTTGCACTGAAAAAAAAGAAGTTATTTTAAAGCTGTTTTAACGATGTAAAAAGCATCTTTGGCACCTGCTGGCTTTTTGAAGAGATTTCTGCTGTGTTTCCACGTAGATCTGCACATTTGCCTCTGAGCTGGTCTGCCATCAATTAGAAGCAGGATTGCTAATCCCCTGCAGACTCTAAATTTGATGGGTGGCATAATAAGGTCAGCCCAGTGTGTGGTGTTTCTTAATGGTCCATAGGGCAAAATTAAATCCTTCCCAGGGATTTGAGCATTAACCATAGCTCTTGTTCCCTAGAATGTAGAAGTTAATGTAACACTCAGATGTAATGGGGACTCTTTATTGTTTGCTGAAGGAGGAAGGACTGAATTTTTCAAACTTTTGATTTATGTAGCTGATTTTAACTGACTTTGTGGTGTGTGCTTGCTTATTTCTGTTTAGCACTAGGGTTGGCAAAGCATGGTAGCTGCCAGCCTAGCCAACTAGAGCCAAAAATGTTTGCTAAACTCATTATGCCTAAAATAGGGATGATTATTCATGCTAACATTAATTCTGTGTTTAGTCATAGGAGGCTGTTGGCACACAAGTCTTCCTAAACTGCTCTAGTAATTTGGGAGGTCCTTATCAGGTCACCTGTAGATGAACATCTGCCTTACAGGTGTTTCACTGCCCATTATTCTGCTTTAACCTTCCAAAGATACTTGCTCAAATATTGCCTGTGTTTAATGTCACCAGGGTATTTCTCCTGATGAGCTAAAGGATGAGCTGCCCGAGAGACAACCTCGATATCCTTCTTATGCTGCTGCCATTTGGACTTACTCACTCCTGGAAGCTGTTCAAAATGTTGGACTTCACCTTTTTAGGCCAATAATTGCTGTAGCGTGATCTTGCTGATCCTTTATTTGTGAAATAGCCCAGGGATCAGTTCTCAGGCTGCACTGAACTGTTGTGCCACTTGTTGAAACAATGACTCATTTAAGCCTTTCCTGACACTTGATTTCCTTTTAGAGTATATAATGTTTGGGGAAGTAAAGCAAAGCCATGCTGCTGGTAACGTAAAGAAGTGAGTAAAACGTACCAGTTGGTGGCTACTTCTAAATATAGGAATCTGTCTGTGTAACTCTGGATCTGTTTTGGTACTTTCTCAGGATGTGGTTGTTGTTGTTTTGCTGCAGTTACTGATTCTGGGATTGGGCATGTGATCCAGAGAGGAATCCCTGTTTTGAAAAAAAGGAACAAAAGAGGGTCAAGTAAATTACTCTTTAACTAATGAAATAAAAGGGGTACTTAAGTTACATGTGAAGAAAATACCTGCCCTATTAGCTGCAAAAGTTGGCTGGCACCATTCCCTGTGCCGTTCTGAATCTTTTCTTTCATGCCCACAGTGCAGTGGGAGGCTGTAAAACAAGTCCTGGCTAAAACTGTGGTTCAAATTCAGCAAAACACCTGTAACAACGAAGTTCTTGGTCAGCAAAGAAAGAATTGGGCTTTCATTAAGCCAAAACCACACTGGTGGGTGTGGGAAGTCTTTTTACCAAGTTGGGAGAGGAATATTTGCAATGAGAGGGTGATTTTTAGCTCTACAGAGAGCCCTCACACAGAGTTGGGGCCAGTTCTGAAAGTCAGATGTGGAAGTGAAAACAGAACAGTGAGGTTATTATTACTAAATTAAAACATCATCTAAAATGCAATACTTACTTGTGCCTGCATCAAGCTCTGATAACTGAGGATTATATCCTACTAAAATAATTGATGTCTTAGTTTCTTTAACCTCAGAAAAAACATTTATTGTGTATAGTTACAAGTACCAGCATGAAGATGGAAGAGTTTCCTATCCATTGTGCTTTATCTTCTCCAGTCCAGTTGGTGAGTGAACATGAACATTCTGATTGGTAGCTACTGAGTGTTGTAAATTTGGGAATATGTTTTTCTAGGGAAGATAAAACTGAGTGCTTAGTGCTCTCAAGGGGGTTTTCCTGCCTTTGAGGTTCACATTTAGGACACTTAAGATGTATGATAGAAGAGATTCTCTCTTTTCCACTTCAGAAGGCTGAACTGGAGTGTTGGTTTCCTGCTTAGCTGGCCAAAAGGTATCTGCCTAAATGTGCCTGTTCTCAGTGTGCTCAGCAACACCCTCCTCTGAAGGAGAGGGCCTGCAGCACTGCATCTACTCATGGAGGTTTAACCTAATTTAACCTGTTTACTCCCCAAATCTTGGGGAATCCTCTCAAAACATGACCCTCTAAGGCTCAGGAAATGAGTGGAGAGAGGGCTGTAAGACACCAGCTCTGTTCCTGAGGGATTCTGCTCACCTGTCTCTTGCTATTCAGATATTAGTGACTGGGAGGGAAGAAATTCCTCTCATCTCAGAAGGATCTGGGAACCCATTTCTTTCTGAGGGTCTTAGAATCCTATTCCTTTCATTCTACCCAGGAAAGGAACAGGACTCTGTAAGAGGGTTAGGATGGGATTTGAGAGAAGAGTTTTCAGGGGGCCTGGATGTAGTGGGCAGCAGTGGGGGATGCGTCAAACAGTGCTGTGAGGGGACAGTCTGAAGGGCTGTCACAGCTGTGGGTGAAAAGGAGGAAAAGAGGGCTCCCTAACCCAGATCTGAGCATGTGAAAGTGCTGGGGGAACAGACTGTTCCAGGAGAAACAGACTCTAATCCTGGATCATCCCAAGTTTGCAGAAAGCAGTATAGAGCATGCTCTACTTGTGTCACAGCAACCCTCAACATCAACTCACCTGCACAGGGCACTGTGTCATTTTAATAGAAACCAAATGACCTGGATCTTGGTTTGGGCTTACAGTACTGAATTGCTTCTGGGCTTCCATCTGTGTTCTGTATTGCAATAGTGTAGTTTGCTGGTATTACTGGATTATCCTTGTTATCTCCTGGAAGAAGATAAACTGATTGCATTGTTTTACCCTTCATTTTTCAGAGCTAGAGTAACTAGGAATATAAGAGTTTAGCAACTACTGAGCATATTCTTCTGTAGTTACCTGAGAATCTCTCTGTGAATGTCTTTAGCTTTCAGTTTGGATTCTTAAAAAAAAAAAACCAACCTTATTTTTGAAGTGTTGCAGTCAAAATAATGAAACAAACCCTCTTTCCCCCCCCCCCCCATAACTACAGGATGTAAGCCTGAACAGCAGATGATGTATGCTGGAAGCAAGAATAAGCTTGTACAGACAGCTGAACTCACTAAGGTATATCTGGCTTTTGAAATAACTCTCTCCCCCTTCACTGCAGGTTGTTGTGTTGCGTCTTGCTTGAACTGAGGGCAAGAAGGATTTTGTGAGACTTTGTGATTACAGAGAACAGAGCCTGGCTTAGGAAGACTGAAGGAGGAGTATGTATGGAGATTTCTGTACCCTAAAACACCAGGAGGAACAGTGTTCTCTAAAACAAAAATATCCCTCAGTAGGATGGACATCTTTGCTGTGGGGGAGGAATATACTGATGGGAAGAATAGACTGAAGCCTTAGTGTGGTGTGGAACAGATCAGTTTAGCTGGTTCCTGGGGCTGGATGCTTGCAGAACAGCCTGCAGAGCAAGTAACACGTGCCAAGCGATGAACAATTTCTTCCTGTGTTGGGTTCTTCCAGTACTGGCACCAGAAGAAATCACTGCATTCACTAGGCCTAGCTGCATGTATATTTTAGAAAAGAAATGTCACCTGTTTTTCATTTTGGAGATCTTTGAAATCTTTGCTTAATTGGCACCTAGACTCCTTTTAGCCTCAAGCAGTAAAGCTTAATAGAGTCAGTAGCTTCTTCAGGTTTTTCATACCATGTGAAATGACTTCAGCACTTCCAACAGCACTGTTCCCTTTAGGTCTTCCTTATCCTGCTGAGTCCTTTAACATCCCAGTAAAAATGTCTGTTGGGCCAATACGAGAACCATGAATAAGAATGGCTTGGGTTGGAAGGGACCTTAATGTTCATTTGTTCAAACCCCCTGCCAAGGGCAGAGACACCTTCCACTAGACCAGGTTGCTCCAAGCCCTGTCCAACTTTGCTTCTTCCAGCTGTACCTTGTAAGAAAAGACACCTCTGTTTTAAATTAGACCTCAAGTTGACAGGAGTCAATATGAAGGAAGCAGAAGATGGTGGAAACAAGCCCCAAGAAATCTTTTTTTAGATCTGTTGAGACTGCATCTTGGAGGCCTGAGAACTGTAAGCAACCTTACTGGAAGACAGTAAGCAAGAAGAAAGGGTTGGTGAGAAGAAGGTGAAAGCCTTGGAAGTAGCTCAGTTGGAGTTCCTGTCACCTCTGAAATGGGAGAAATTCAGCCTGAATGGCTTTTGAATGCAAGTCCAGGACTGGGTATAGAGGTTCATGATCATCTGTCTTCCTCCTGAAGCAGGAGAACACAGGCTGTCTCCAATTGGGGTTGCCTGCTTGCTCTTCAAATGTGCTTTATTCTTGCCACTTGCTGAGCTGTGTTTCATTTTAACTCACGCTGCGACTTCCTCCTGGTGTGATTTTTGCACATGACTCAGCTGAGTTCTCTCATCAGTCTCCAGTGACTTGCATATTAGCTTGGCTTCTGTTAAGCTGTTTTGTTCCTGTAACGCTGAATTTTGGGGTTTCTCCATTTTGAAGGCTTGTGAATTTGTAAAATTACCTGACTTCTGTCTGTGGGCATCTCATGGACCCCAGTGGGCAATGCAGAATTAACATTGTTTCTCTTCAGGCTGTTTAAAAAAACCCCAAACCCCAACCAGTTACTTTTCCACATGGATTGTAAAGAGTATATTGGTGTTTTGGACCTTGTTTTCTGCTTCAAGACTGCATTAAAGGTTCATTTAAGATTTCTCAAAGCTTTGGGTTGGTAGTTTTCAGGTTGTTTTGGGGGTTTTGCCCAGAGATGTTGTGGCTGCCCCATCCCTGGAAATGTTCCAGGCCAGGTTGGATGGGGCTTGGAGCAGCCTGAGATAGTGGAAGGTGTCCCTGCCCATGGCAGGGGAGTTGGAATGAGATGAGCTTTAAGGTCCCTTCCAACCCACACCATTCTATGCTTTTAGGATTTTGTTGGGGTTTCTTTCCCAAGTTTTCTATTTTGAGATAGTTTACAGGTAAAACAGTATGCCAGTGGATATTATGAATTTATTTCAGTTCAAAGAAAAAATAATTGTATGTTGGACTGAGCAAAATTGCTGAACTTTGGGCTTAAATCAACCTAGACATTAAATTAATTTGTATTCTTGAAAATACCATCTTGCTGAGATAATGCATGTGAGATGGGGCCACTTCAGGGTTATTTTAAAATGCAGTACTTGTGCTTTTCTCATATTCTTAAGGGACAAGAGTGAAGCCTAGAAATAGAAATGATGAGATTCTTGTTTAAGTTAGTGATGTTCTTTGGCACTTAGTCTTGTGTATTTTCCACTGATCCAATGCTTTCAAGAAAGCACCTGAAAATTGTAGATTGATGACTGGTTTATTGCAGCTCAGACAGTGTGTGTGGAAATGCTGCTTGTGTTGTGTGCTTATCTCTTTGCAGTCCCATACCTCAGGAATTGATGCAATGCCATTTTGTTTAGGTATTCGAAATCAGAAATACAGAAGACCTAACTGAAGAATGGCTGCGTGAGAAACTGGGCTTCTTCCACTAAGGAAAACCTCTGTTCTAAGTATTTATGTACCATCCTGGTGATACTGGAACCAGACATGAATACTTACATCCAAGCAATGCACTGTATTCACAGCTGTCTCCTGCAGTATCTCTCTTGTGCAGAGTTTGTGCAAAGAATAGCAGGTCTGTCTCCTTGAAGTAACAAATCTTTGCAGGTGTTTCCTTATTTGTACCTGCTAAAAGGGAATACTCCTCTGCAGGGACTCCTTTTGCACTCCTGTGACTAATATTTCTGTAACTAAAATAGTTCAGTTCTGGATTTATAACCGTGTACAAACATCATTTGGAAGCTGACGCTAACTTTTTCTGAGCTACAAACGCATCCTTATGACACACATTAGCCATTTATATGCAGAATTTGTGTACTGTCACTTACTTACCAGATTTTTTGACTTAATGTCTTCTCAGTTTTGAAAACTACTCCCTGGAAGCATTTGTTTGGTATTGAAAAGTCAAAATCCTTGTACAGCAAATCCATCCATTTATCTTTCCATCGAGTCCATGTGAACTGTCTCAAATTCTTGGAACTAATTTTTGTCATTCCAGTAATTCCTCAGTTGCCTCAGTCAATCTTTCTAAATTTCAGGGCAAAGCTTTGACTGTCCAGTTCTCATGCTAATACAGTCTCACAGGAACTAGCTGATAACTAAGGGCTGAACTACAACTCTGGTTCCTCTTGTACCAGATTTCTTCTTGCATCTCTATTCTGACACTGTTGAGAAGTTTACCTCTGCTCATTTCCTGTTATCTGAACACCTGGTGATACTGTGTGCCTTTCATTTGTTAGCTTTAAAAGGACTTGAGAATTTTACACTGCCACTTCTTACAAATTTGGTAAAAATTTTGTTGAAGAATCCAAGTAATATTTGTTCCTAGTGCCTCGTGCTGCAGTTGACATCTGTTAAAACAAAAAGCCAACCTCATTTTCTTTCAAATTCCAATCATCTGCTCCATTTGTAGGAGTCAGGAGGTTAAAGCTTTTCATGATAATGGACAATTTATATCTCTTTTGTTATAAAAGTTGGCCACACATAGCTTTTGAGTACTTTAATTACAACCTCTAACTTTCTTAATGGCTTTTTGGTCAAAATTACATTCCAGATGAAGCTTTTGCATAAGTGATCATTTGATTTTCATCTACTTAACGGTTCATCTCTTTGAAACAGCAAATCTAATGTGAAAATAGTATTTAACTTTTATAAATGACCAGTCTTTTTACAGGTCTGTTTTATATTGAATAGAGTAGTTGTCTGATGTGGGACACGTTCAGCCCGTGCCGTGGCAGGAGGAGCACTCACGGGACAGTCTCTCCCTATCTTGCTCGTGAGTGTTTGTTGTGCTACTGAACAAGTGTCTGCGTAAGAGCAGCTTCCTGTTGATAACACACCTCAAAAATACAGCTGCCCCAACCAATCTGCTCGCTGGGAAGGAATGCAGTGTTAAATTTGGAGGCCAGTATTTCATGCTGTGAAACCTTTGCTGAAAGTGGGGTTATTTTTCATTTGTCAACATAGGCTGTGTTAGTGTTAAAACACTAATTCCTGCAAGATCACAAGGAATTCATTTGCAAAGGTCCTCAGTGTTGGTAAATCTCTTCTTAGTTTGATGTTATTGCTCATTTATTTGTATATAAATCTGGCTTGAGGGGAGCTTTTCCAAATACATGTTGGAATGATCCAATTAAATCGATCTTTTGGTGCGGGAAAGAAGTGCTTGTAATTAAATTTCTGTGTTAACATACTGAACTGGAAAAACAATTTCATTTCCCTGGACAAAAAAATGTTGATTATGAAACTGTTGCTTGATCATTCTGTACTGCGGATCAATAAAAACAATGTCTTTTGTGACAAACATTGTATAAATAAGACTTTGGCTTAAAGGATAGTGTCATTCCAAGCATCAGTCTGGAAATAGCAAGAATCTCTTTTGAGGTTTTTTGGGGATTGTACTAAAGGTGAGGCATGTCAAAGTACAGTGTGGGCAAGAGGGACGCTGCTGCTTGGAATGTTCAGCTTCATTTGCAGTGGGGAAAAACTGGATTAATTGTGTCTGTTGTACTTTGTACACTGGTGGGCTGCCAGCAGCCAACTGCTGCCTGCACAGGTCTGCACAAAAATCACTGTACAAGAGGCCTGTGTCAGGAGGGAAGGGAGGAGCTGCTGCATGAAATGATCGAATTTGACCTTTCATCTCTGCAGTGCTCCACCTTCTGCCAAGAAAACATTGCTCCTTACAGCTGAATCTTCAGCCGAGTTCTTCCACTTCACGTGTTCTCGTGCCTCACTTAAGCACTTTCTGCCTTGGGTGCTGCCCCTCCAGCCTTGCAGGAAGCAAACATCCTCATGAGAGTGTTAAAGCCCAGTTTCTCCTGAAAGGTGCTGTTGATGCTGCTCAGCCCACCAGTATTACCCTTCAGCCAGCCCTGCCTGGCAGCTGTTCCTGCCTCCCCTGGCTGAGCTGTGGAAGCAGCTGCAGGTACTGGGAGGACGTGTGTGCAGAGGGTGTTTGCTGTTCCAGCCTTGTTTGTGTTCTCCTTGGTCTTAATGCAGTGTTTTGACACAACTGGCTGCTGCTAATTGTCCTGGGCTCTTGAGATGCAGGTAGTGCTAACACTTGATTAAACAAAGACATCGTTATGTCCAGGTCTTTCCTGCACAAATAATCCTTGTTTTCATAACATCCTTTCCCCACTTTATCTGTAGAACTGTGTGTTCTGTGCTGCTGCCCCCCTAGGCTCAGTGGGAGGCAGATGAGTCCATGTTCAGGCCAGTATGTTCCAGCTGGGCTTTGCTGGTGAGTTGCCCATCTGTAATCACACATTTCTTGAATTTTCAGACCTCTAAAGAGAGAATCTAAAGGACAACATAAATTAACCTAGGGGAGCCTTTGTAGCTAAAGGTCTGAGAGTCAGCATTTTCCATTGGGAGCTCCTATTTTTCAGGAGTTAGTAAGCTGGCCATAAAATCCTTGGTCTGGAGTTAAAGGTCTCTCCAAGGGAGACTTCTGCCACAATTAATCAGGTTTGCTTTAAATATTGACTAGATGGCTGGGATACAGCTCTTGTAATCCTATTCATTGATGGTAAGCTGAATTAAAGCATGAGTTTGCATGTCAGCCCATGAAATAGACTTGTAGTGTTTTGAATATTTTTAACAAAAAATGTAAATGCTGGTATTTGATGGTTTAAATGTATTTCTAGTATCATGAATACTATTCTGATCTATTAAAGGAGGCAATAATGCAGGTGTTGACACCTTTTTCACTTCTCCAAAGGAGCATCTTTTGCATTTGTACCAAGATTCCATTTTTGTATCTTTAACTGTAAAATAGCTGGTCCAGAAACTATGTTAAACTGATGACAGGGGTCTGACTCAAACAGGCAGAAGCAAGAGAATTCAATTCCTTACTTCAGTGCATTCCAAAAATAAATACATGCAACATTTTTTTTTACACATACACGTAGTGACTGTGAAATGGAGCCATGGTGGGACATGAGAAGGGGCTCAGTGAAACTCTTGTGTTTGTTTTGTGGTACAGACTCATCTTAAAAGGTTTGAGAGGTTCACGGCCAGATTTGAGAATTTGGCAGTCCATGAAAATACCAGTAACCAGTACAATTTCCATACGCTGTTAAGTCTCTGCTACTTCACATTGCATGTTTACTTTAAACCAAATCTTTTTTTGCTAAGCATGGTGCTTGTATTGGTTTAAATAAAATGTTTCATTAAGAGGTTGTGTTGCCCTGTTTTAATTGCAAAGTGGTTCCTGTGTGACAGGGAAAATCTGGTAATGCTTGATAAGACCTTCCTCCCTTTCTCAGCTTCTTGGAGTTTGCTTTGGGCTCGTAGCGTATCGAGTGTTCCCTCATTTGCTGTTGTACCTAAAATAATTCCTGTTTCCATCTGTGTGATGGGGAGGAGAGGAGCTGGTGGAATCCTGCAGGGAACTGCTGTGCTCTGCTGCTTTGCACCTTTGTGTTACAGACCTCCCACTGCCTCCAGGTGAGGTGCAAGGCAGCGTGGGGCTTGATGTCAGTCTGGAGTGTCACATAAACCTCCCTGTTCCACCTCCTCCACGAGGCCAAGGCCCCTGGCAGAGCCTGGAGCTGTGGAATACAATACAGAGTGCAGGTGCCCCCTGAACAGTGTCAGAGGAGCTGTCAAGGAGACCCCAAAGCTTGAAGGAGACAGAGGAACTTAGTACTTTTACCTTCCCACAGTTGTTGGCTCATCTGCCCAAGATGCTTTAATTTAAACCACTGCTTTAATTTGATCTAAGCACTCCTTTTCTGCATTCTTGCTGTTTCATGCTGTCATGATCTTTGAAGATTTTGATTCCTCTATTGTTGAAAAAGCTGCCAGCTATAATCCAAGGAATTCAGCTTCAGTACCTGACATAGATTTTTTCTGCCAACACAAGAACAGCATTAATAGGCCACAGATTAGACATGATAGAAATAAACCCCTTTGCTCCCAGGTGAGAGAATTCTGTGAAGGAGAAAATGCACAGCTGCTTCAGCACATCTGGCTCCTGAATGGCATCTCCATCACTGAGAGGGCAAAATCTGTTGCCATAAGCTTGGGGAAGAAAAAGCTGCTGTGGGAGAAGAACGGTTCTCCAGAAAAGGAGAGGAAAAAAAAGACTAAATAGCTGTCCCATGGGAGGAGAAGGTCACCTGTGGGGTCCTGTGGCATTCTCTGCTGGTCACTGAGTGTGCTGTGCTAGGAAATGGGCCATAGTTTATTGGTACTGCCACATCACAGGCAGTAAAAACAACAGCAGAATAAAGAAAATTGCCAGGAGATGCAGAGATATGAAGTGAAGGGCAGCTTCTTCCATTCAGGAAAGGTCATTGGCTTCTAATAGTTATGAGGAAAAGGTCAGTTGAGTGGTGATTAAAGTCAAAGCAAGAGAGGGAGTAGGAATCAAAATGGGAAACCTCTGCACAGCAGGACAAGCCTGCAGTGTACCTGCAGCCTGGGTATCTCGCAGCTGGTGCTGTCCCTTCCAGGTGTGTGACCAGATGGCTTGCCCAGGGCTGGGAGTTTGCTAAGGAGATCCCATGGCTTGGCAGGGTGTCTGGGAATAATACGGAGGAGAGCTGTAAATTGTTCTAGAGGAGCTGGAAGAGGAATCATAGGATGGTTTGGGTTGGAAGGGACCTTAAATACTATCCAGTTCCACCCCTGCCATGGGCAGGGACACCTTCCACTGTCCCACGTTGCTCCAAGCTCCATCCAACCTGGCCTGGAGCACTTCCAGGGATGGAAGCTGGGGCAGTCGCTGTGTGTGACAGAGCATGTGAGTATGCCCTTGCCTACTGTTCCATGGGTTATGGGATTGACTGGAATACAAGCTGGCCCTCCAAGCTCCTCACGGGTGAAGTTCTTGCAGCTTGTTCAGGTGCAGGTGAGGGTGGGAAGCCAAGCACAGGCAGGTGAGATTCTGATAAAGTGCCATTGAGAGGCGGAATGGATATTGAGCAGCCTTGAGAGGGAGAGCTGGTGGGGCTGTGGGAAGGACGTGAGGTGCTCCTTGGGTGTAAGAGAGGTTGGAATTTGTTCAGCTGCGCTCCTGTATGGCAGGGGTGAGGATTTAAGGTGGATGTGGCAGGTGGATCATCCCCTGCGCTTCTGAGTTGGCACAGTTGTGTCAGCTGCAGTTTTGGTGATGTATTACAAGGTCTAAAAAAATTAAGCTCAGCTTCCTGTGGGAAAGCCTGCACAGAGGGGTTTATAAATGCTGGAGAGCTTGGATTTGGCTCCTACATGTGTAACTCCAGCTTGGTTACATTCTCTACAGGGGCTTCCCTTAGGGCAGGTAACTGCTTCTCTCTGGCAGCAAAGGAGAGCTGTGGAGACAATGTCATTTGTTCCCACCTCCTCCAGAAGGGAACTGAGCCCAAGGAATTGGTCCTGTGTGCTGAGCTGGCCTTGAGGCTGGTCTGGGCACACAGTTTAAATGATAACTGCTGGGGAAGAGAGAATTTTTCTGGGATCTGAGAGGCAACCCTGGTGTTCTTGAAGAGCAGCTTTGAACTGCCAGACTTGCAGGTGTATAGGTTCCTACAGCATAGCAGGGAAAAGGAGTTGTAGTTCTCAAAATACGTATCTGGGATCAACATCTTGGGGAATTGGCATCCTCTCTCTGGGCTGCAGAGTAAGGGAGTGGACTGGCTTGGTTTGTGCTGTGTTCAAGGCATTGGAAATGTCAATTCCAGCATTGTTTTAATAAATACAGTTCTGAAGTACAAGGATCCCTGGCTTTAGCTTTTAATTTTTCCAATTAATACACATTTGTATCTGGCAGGTTTCTCTATTGAAAGGTTGAGAATAAGGCTGAGCAATTGCATACCTGACGTTTTCTATTAACACTCAATTTTCATTTTGTGGGAAGCAGCAAAGGGTGAAATACTAAACAGTGAATATTCTCTGGTGGTGGTTAGGACACTGCTGGCATGTCATCGACCTGTTGGAGCGAGTCCACAGGAGGCCACCAAGTTGCTCAGAGGAATAGAGCACCTCTGCTGTGAGGAAAGACTGAGAGAATTGGGATTGTTCAGCCTGGAGAAGAGAAGGCTTCCAGCACCTGAAGGGAGCCTACAAGAAAGATGGAGAGAGAATATTTACAGGGGCCTGGAGTACCAGGACAAGGGGGAACAGCTTCAAACTAAAAGAGTAGGTTTAGACTGAATACCTGAAAGAAATTTTTGACTCTGAGGGTGGTGAGGCCCTGGCACAGATTATCCAGAGAAGCTGTGGCTGCTCCATCCCTGGAAGTGTTTAGGGCCAGGTTGCACAGGGCTTGGAGCAACCTGGGATAGTGGAAGGTGTTCCTGCCTAGGGCAGGGGGATTGGAACCAGATGATGTTTAAGGTCCCTTTAAACCCAAACCATTCTGGCATTCCATGATTCTAAGTTCACATCAGTGTAAACTGTTCCCCTCCCAGGTCTTGTAGGCTTTTTTCCGTATCTGCTTTTCCTTTGGGTGCTGTTAAGATGCTGTGATCCTGCGTGGGTGACGGGCTGTCTGATGCAGTGTGTATGGGCAGCATCCCGGGCAGCCTCACCATGGTCTGCCTAACCTCCCTGTGTTTTCTCTAGCCATGAAGTGAAGGGGCTGGTTACAATGCATTTGCGTGGATGTGGTTAATCAGAGTGCCCATTGTGTCCCACCGCGGGGGGGATCCTCTCCTCCGGACTGTCCTGTCGTGTTTCATTCTTTCAAGGACTGCAAACACACTCTGGGTTAACCCTGTTCACCTCTGGAGCAGTGTGAGGTGTCTCCTACAGAACGTGATGGAGCTCGGCTGAAACTCCGCTGACAGCTCTCACAGCTCCTCAGCAGGGGACAGAGGAGAGACAGGAGCAATTATCATCCAGAGGGACTCTGAACGCAGAACAGATGTAAACACTGGGAAAACAGCACGTCTGTCTTTCACGGCAAATTTACTCCTGCGACGGGGAAGTCCCATCCAGGCTGTTTGAAAGGCACACACTGTTACCCCGTTCCTGCTGCTCTGTGCGTGAGCCCCATGAATGCAGCTTCTCTTCCCTTCCCTGCAGCCCTCGGCTCAGCAATTAATATAATGCACCCTTGAAATCCTTGTACCAAACAGCAGCTGGTGTTGTCACCTCGTTTCTGGGGAAAACTGGAAGACAGCAGAAGAAAATGGGGCAGAAAACATTCAGTTGAAAGGGAAAGGGGCACCAGCCATCTTGTACCTTCACTTAGCCTTAGAGGATGGAAGTAGAGCAAAAATCAGGGGTCATTGTCCCTGTGGAGCTGAAGAAGGAACAAGAGAGATCTAGAGTTTCTTCCAAATAATGTCTAATTTTAAATATTTACTGTTGGAAAATGCTGCTTGATAACTGGAAGGAGAACGTGCCCGCCTTGCTCACAACTGCAGTCTGCCTGGCCATCTGCTCTGCCAGCAACAAATCCTGGATTGATCTGTGAGTGTGATTAATTCAGCAAGGACGGCAGGATCAAGGGATCAGCCAGAGACAATATTTATATCCTACCTCCAACTGTGAATGTGCAATTGTTTGGTTCAGGAGTACAAAACAAATTGTATAGCTGTATTACTGAGAGAATAGCAAAATAGAAGCGTCCACTCAACAGCCCTTCTTTCCTTGGATGGCCCCATTCCAGGGTCTGTAAGAGCAGTTTAATATAAGCCCCCGTCCCCTCTCTGGGAGGTGAACAAAGCTGTTCTCATCTACAGAGAAATTCTGTATCTTTAGTGCTGCTGCCTCATTCCTGTGGTTTAATCCTAAAACCTTGGAGGTACTGGCTCTGTGCCCTCATCCACACGGCCTGTGGATGTGGAGTGTGAGCCAGCCACTCCACCCAGCTCCCTGTGCCTGAGGTTACTGCTGGGAGAACTGGTGTGGACACGGGGACAGAGCGGAGCTGGACTTTAAATATCAAGAACAACCAGTGGGGTGTATTTCTAGCACTGATACAGCTTTGAGCTGATTTGATAATACGGGTATAGCTGGAGAGATCAAAAGCAAGATTTGTGAAGGAAGTTAGATGTGGATGGAGGCTTTTGAAATCCAATTCAGTGTGATTCAAGTGTGTAAATACACATTGGGCCTGAAGGTGCCATACTCAGGGCCACAAGGAATGTCTGTGGGAGAACAGGAAGACCAAAGTCAGAGCCCTCCAGAGCTTATTTTTTCTGATACAAAGCTGAAGTTGTGTGTACCTTGCCTCCTTTTTGGGCAGGAACAATAAGGATGTTAATCCCTGGAAGTGTTCCAGGCCAGGCTGGATGGGGCTTGGAGCAACCTGGGATACTGGAAGGTGTCCCTGCCCATGGAAGGGGGTGGAACTGGGTGATTTTAAGGTTCCTTCCAACCCACGCCATTCTGGGATTCTAAGAGCTAAGGACTAAGGGTGACATTTTTGGAGTCACCACTGCTACAGCTAGGCTAATGCAGAATGTTTTGGAAAATCCCCCTCTTTGTTGATGAGCAGCCAAATACTGAAATAATTATAATTTTTTTTTTTTTTCAATACAACGCTTGGTCCCTTTTCCTGTCCACACACTGTTATGCTCAGAATTGTGTGGAAAGTCATTAACAGGAGCTCTACCAAGCATGAGAAAAACAAACCCTGTTATTATGAGGACAGGTTGAGTATTCAGTATTTAGCCTATTAAATGAAAACTGTTGCCATCTGACTGTGAATGTTGGAGGGATTGAGGCCACGGCTGGATTCTGTAATGAGTCGTGGTGAGATGCCTGGCAGCGACTGTGTTTTGAAATTGGGTTTTAAATGTGATTGTTTCTCTTGAGAGTGGCTTTCATGTGCAATGGAATTTATAATGTTAATTTGTTTATGTGATCACTACTAAATGGGAGAGCCTAAGCAAGGATTCTGGAAGTGAGTTAATTAGTGCAATAGGAAAGGGTATCTGCTGCAGTGGAAGGGGAACTGGAGCACGTGCAAATGCAGGGATCTGTTCATGCTGCTGATCAAAGACTGAACCAATGTCTGTTAGTGGATAAAGGAGGTAAGTGGGTGAGGAGTTCTGTGCTCTTGCTGCTCCTGATGTGCATTTACAGGTGCAGGAAGGTGACCTTGGCTGGACTCTGTTACAGATACTCAGAGAGTCTCTGCTAAATTCACAGAATCCCAGGATGGTTTGAGTGGGAAGGGGCCTTGAAGCTCATCTCATTCCCCCCCCTGCCATGGGCAGGGACCCCTTCCACTATCCCAGGTTGCTCCAAGCCTCGTCCAGCCTGGCCTTGAACACTTCCAGGGATCCAGGGGCAGCCACAGCTTCTCTGGGCACCCTGTGCCAGGGCCTCCCCACCCTCACAGGGAAGGATTTCTTCCCAATATCCCATCTAACCCTGCCCTCTATCAATTTGAAGCCATTCCTCCTTGTCCTGTCACTCAATGCCTGTATAAAAAGTCCCTCCCCCTCCTTTTTATGAGCCCCTTAAACTGTAGATAAAGATTCGGTTTTTCCTTCCCTGAAAACTCAGTAAGCCAAGTCTATTAAAGTCAGCGGGATTTTTATTACCAAGTTCAATAATATTAGATTTCTCCTTGATATCTATAACCGAAATGACAATTTTTAATGTTGAAGGATGTGGTTAACCTGTGCATTTCTACCGCGATAATTCAGAGAAATTGCTCCATAATCTTTCCTCACAGCTCTCTGCCAAAATCTTCCTCATGAACAGCCTGTAACACACTGAATTATGACTGATTATATGGCTGTTTTCTGATAAGGAGAAGTACTTGAGAGGGATTTAAGATGAAGTGAACAGACACTGACATTTTCCCTGGGGATTCCAATCAGGATTAAACTCTGTGTGTCCAGACTAACGGGAAAGTGCATTCAGAGCTGTGGGCCATCTCCAGAGCTCCTCTGTGCCTTCCTGACATTGTTTACAAAGTTTAATCAGAGAAAATACTCAGTCATTGTTTGACTTGAGATCCCAAGTGAATGTGAAATGAGAATTGATTAGACCCTTTTCTACAGAATTTGCTTTTCATTTCCTTTTGTGTTATCTTAAAAAAAACAATCTATGATACAAGAAATCCTTCAGTGCACAAATCTTTGTTGTGCAAGATTACAGCTGCCTTCCTCGTTTCCTGACAGGATAATTGCAGCTGAATGGTACGCCAGCACCCGAGGGAATAAAACACTGCATTCCTTGAGGCAGAACCAGGATTAATTGCAAATGCAAGTATGTGGCTGACACACCTTTTTACTTCTGATACCAAACATCCCTGTTGCACAACATTTTGATGTACAAGAAGTCATTAAATACAGAAGTGTCCATACCTTGAATGGATCAAACTGCAGTGGAAAAGCAGCATTCCCCAGCCCCAAGGTATAACAGGATCTCTGCACACATCCTCTGTTTCTCTACCTCCCACAGCTCTTCTGATGCAAACTGGCCTCCTGGATGGCTTTGGAAAAGCCTGAACCAGAGAGTCTGAATGCTGAATGTCAGGTTTTCCAGTACAGTCCAGTCCAATGGCTGTGGGAATAACTGTGCCTGTGCAGCTCAAGGGTACTCCAAGTAAGAAATAAACAATTTGCTAAGAAATAAGGCTAAAGAAGCACCAAGTTATATGAAGAAAGCTAAGTTATTGCAGAGGAATTGCAGAAAATGTTGTTTCTGGCTCCTCGGGAGCGAGGGATGAGGAGTGGTTGGGAGGTGGCTGTGATGCACTGCCAGGGCCTCTCTTCCTAACCCCATCCTGTCACCCTGAGCTGGAAGGAAACCACACCAGGCTCAGCTCTTACTGATGTTCTCACTGCCCGGTGGTTGTCTTGTCTATCCCTCTTGCAAAGGGATGGGAAGGCTCCTGGGACAGAGTTGGGAATGGCTCAGAGCAGCTGCCTGGGCTGCAGTAGCCACCCCACACTCTCCTGGCCTTGTGTTCTCTTACCTTCTAATTAATCTCAGAATCACAGACCAGTTTGGGTTGGAAGAGTCCTCAAACCCCATCTCATTCCAACACCCTGCCGTGGGCAGGGACACCTTCCACTAGAACAGGTTGTTCAGGGCTCATCTTCACTAAAAATTGTTTTAAAATCTGTTTTCTGGGTTTCACATCAAAGTTTCATGGGTTGTAATGACACCACAGCGGTTTTACTGGGAGTAGTTTGTGGATGAGATAAGTGATTTTAAACTGAAATATCAACTTTATCTTTGCAACAGCTGATTTCCTAAAGACAGCTCATTTGCTACAGTTTTTCCTGTATCTTGGTGAAGGAAATAAAGTTTCTGCTCATCTCTCATTGTGACACTCCATTAATTGTGTATAAAGCTTTCCAGCAGATAACACCGGAAAATATTATTTGGTTTGGCAGCTGTTGGTTTTATGGAAATCATTCCTCACTCTGCTCCAGAGGAAATGATTGCAGCAATGTCACCCTGGCTTGCGTTTACTGCAAGGTGTCACTGCTTAAACTGAAACAACTTTTACATGACCCTTTGGAAGGAGAGTGGGGTGATCTTCTCCTCAAACCCTTTTCTCATCTTGCTGTTTCCTTTGGGCAGGCTCCAAGTTGTATCGATCTGGGATTGTATGACCAGCCCTCCCTTCCCCAGGGCACACACAGCACAGCCTTCTCCAGAATTTCTTCCTAAATTTGCCATCTCCTTTTTCTCCAGATGTAGCTTGTGCTGACCAGGGGAATCTTACATGGTCAGGGAGGGATAGGACACGAGGGAATGGATATAAACTAGAAGAGGGAAGATTTGGATGAGGTATTAGGAAGAAATTCTTCCCTTTGAGGGTGGTGGGGCCCTGGCATGAGTTGCATAGAAAAACCGTAGCTGCCCCATCCCTGGAAGTGTTCAAGGCCAGGTTGAACTGGTCTAGTGGAAGGAGTACCTGCCCATGGCACTGGGTTGAAAATCAATAGTTTTTAAGTTCCTTTTCAACACAAACTCCTGGAAAAGCTGGCAGTCCATGCCTTGGACAGGTTCACCCTAGGCTGGGTTAAGAACTGTCTGGATGGCCGGGCCCAGGCAGGGGTGGGGAATGGTGCTGCATCCAGTGGGTGTCTGGTCACTGGTGGTGTTCCCCAGGCATCAGTGTTGGGCACTGTTTAATGTCTTTATTGATGATCTGGATGAAGGGATTGAGTATACCATTAGCAAATTTGTGGACTATGCCACGTTGTATGGGAGTATGGATCTGCTGGAGGGCAGGCAGGCCCTGTAGAAGGACCTGGATAGGCTGGATCGATGGGCTGAGACCAACAGTCCGAGGTTGAGTAAGACCAAGTGTCAGGTTCTGTTGGGTCACAACAACCCCATGGAGTGCTCTGGGCTGGGGCAGAGGCTCTGGAAAGTGGGAAAGGACCTGGGGGTGCTGGTT
>VWZT01014005.1:0-16112 GCA_013397055.1 Pachycephala philippinensis
AAAACACTGCAGGCCCACCGGGCATAAATGGGCCCCGGGCCAGTGTTATGAAGAGTCTGAAATTTTCTTTAAGAGGCTGGAGTGTAGTTCCTTACTGAAGCAATTCAAAGCTTCCAGCAGGAAAAAAATATGTCCAAGGCTGTGCTTTGCTGCAGACCTTTCTTCTTCTCTCCCTGCCTTTACAGTCACAAATGCACATGGGTTTGCAGGTTATGTCTATGGTCTAACTGGGAGAGCTGTCTGAAATGGTTGGCCTTGCTCCCTTCAGCAGAAACTAAATAAAATACATGAATGTCTGCTGCCCTACTGTAAAATTTTCACATCAGCTGTGATTTTACTCTGATTCACTCTGTGCTAAGAAACATGGCTAGTTACAGAACACCCGAGTGAGTGGATGTCAAGTGCCCATTACCCACCAAACCTGAACACTTCTCTCCATTTCTTCTTCAGCTGAGTTGAAAATAAAAGAAAGTCTGTCTGATTCCTGGAGCAGCAGTTAGCAAAAATGAATGGTGAAAACATTGCTCTCCAGTACAGAGCAAGCCTTCATGCTCTTACCCCTCCTTGTGTGGCAAGTCATGCATTTCCTGGAATTGCTGAGCCACTCAGATGAGCAGAGACAGGCAGTATTTAACCCAACATGGGCCTTGCTTTCAGAACAGATTTATGTTGTTGATGGTGCTCTACTCACTGACATCACTACAGAAACCTTTAGCATTTTGACTGTTTAGGTCTACTGTATCTTCTTGCTGAGGCTCAGGGAGGGCTTGGGCAGTACAAGGACTGTCTGTGGCCCCAGCAGCACTGGACTGTGGCTATCGTGTCCTTTTTGGCAGAGACAAAAGGTGTCAAGGTTCATATGGGCTCTGTTGGAGGGGCTCCACTCATGCAGGTGAGCACTGCCATCCCCTGAAAACATTCCTAAGGAGAGGTGAGGAAAACATCTCCTGTGTCCATCTTGACTGGTCCAGAGAGCTGCTGTGTCTCCCTAGGGATAGAACCACCCCAAAATCCCTGCTTCTGTTTCCCACACGCACTGGATACGACAGATTAGAGACAAGTGAAAATCGCTCTGAGTTCCCTCTTGTGCATTCAGTCCCATGCTCAGGCACGACTCAAATCTGTGCCAAGAGGCAATTCAGGTTAGGAAAGGGATATGCCATTTTTCTCTACCTCTGCTTCTTGTCACATTTTGTTAAATGCGGTCATGTAGCATGTAATGAAGACATCTGTTCGTTTTGTAGGAAACTGTGAAAAAGTGCGTGCGTTTGCCTTGTGCCATCTGTTGCCATTCTGATAAACAGTTGAAGGCTCTGGCAAACATAAACAAAAACAGTGTGCTTTGGTGCTATAACTGCACCATTTTCTTTCTTGGTGCTCTGTGTTTGAACCTTCCCTTGTGATGCATTAAATATTTGGGGCTCTGGTCTGCTGTAAGGAGACCTGATGCTCAGCAAACACTACAGTTCTGCTTCTGTCCGTGTCCCTCCCCTGAACTTGAGACAGTAAGGAGAAGCAGGAGGTCCTGAGCTGCTGGAATGATGTGAAATGCTGTCTGTGCCACCTGGACGGCTCAACTTTCTCCCCTCCAGATTTTGTGCCTCTGAGTGGAAACTTGGCTGAATCAAGGAAATTATTCGGGAATATACTACTGATCAGGAGGGATTTAGATGTATTATACAGGATTATTATTTTTCCAGAAGTGTCTTGTGAGCAAAGGTTCTGTGTTACAGAATGTGTTGAAAATAAGTAGCTTATATTGGATTTCTGTGATGATGAAGAACTATTACTGTATGGAAAGACAAAATAAAACGGCACTTTTTATGAGGCTCATGCTGTCAGAGAAACACAAATAACACAATGCTGGAGAGCAGGGTAGGGTGTCCAACTAAAAGCAGACAGAGGAGAAACAACACATGTAAACTTTTAATTGTGGCTTTCAAAGCAAGACCATATAGAAGATCTCAAATATTACTATATAAACATTTAAAAAAAAAAAAAAAAAGCCCAGAAGTACTTGCACAGGAGTCTTAACATGTGTTACTTTGCATTTACCAGATCCAATCTACAGAAATAGTTTCTGTCAAGTGGAAAAAAAGACCTCTTTTAACTCCTTCTGCTACGTAGTTACTAAATATAGTGTTTTCTAGTGACAGTGCATTTTTGCTGGCATATATAGACTCTGCCAGTTAACAGCTAAATTACCTTTTGTAGATTTCTGCCTGAGTTGCATATAAAGTGAGCTACATTGCAAGTTAAAAATAAAATGTACTGTTCTAACAATTATTAAAATTCATGTCTCATAAAGTACTTTAAGCAAAGAAGTTGAATGCAGAATGTCTAAGCCTATATTGTAGTCTTGGGACTGCTCTGACATGGAAAACAGTATGAATACACAGTGGTAAAAATATAAAGAAGCTAGGAAAAGATCACAGGAGAAATACCAGGTTTTCTTTTGAGACAAGCCACAGAAATGTGAAATTAAGAAGTGCTCTAATGCATGCTGACAGGGAGCAGAGGCACAGCTCACATTGCAGCTACAGCTGGTTATTTTTAGGCTGGTTTCCTTAGGAAGGCAGGCTTATGAGCACGGGGGGATGTTTGTGTGGGTATGTGCATGCACCTGCCTGTGCACTGCCATGGCTTCTAAATCTGCTGGTCTCCTGTAGCTGAGTTTGGCAGAGATGGTTATTTGCATCCTGATGGTTTCCTGAGAGGGGATGGGGAGGGAAGGTCAGCTCCATCTCTTGTTAGGCGGGAAGGGATGCACGTGAGTAAAGACTGGAATAACACCCCAGACATAGGAAAACCTTGAGATGGAAGGTCTAGCACCTTGTTAGGCACAGGAGAATCTGGCTGCAGGGCACCAAGTCATAGGAAAACAGGTTTCAACAGTTCCACTGCTTATGGAACAACTTTTGAGGAGGTGGGACTTCTGGCAAAAGCTTCTTTTTGGCAACTTCAGCAGACTCTCCTCCTCTGTGGACGAGACAGGGAAGAGCATGAAGCACAGACTCAGCAGGGGGTTACAGCAACTCTTGGGAATAGAGCTGCCAGGGGCTGCAATTTCTATTTCAGAGAAGATGTTGTAACCTTTTAAATTTAACTTCACAGTGTAAGTGTAGTGTAAGTATATGAAGAAATGCTGAACTGTCATTCTGACAAACATTTTGACAATCAAAATGCCATTGAAATAATTTTCTTCAGAAATTTTTTCAGTAGAATTTTATGTTCCTCCAAAAGGTTAACTTTTATAAAACAACATACGTTTTTGTTAAAAAAAAAAAAAAAAAAAGAGCCTTGTCAGAAAGAGTTTATTGCTTGGAGTCTAACCAATTTCACTATCAAATCATAAATCAATCTGTACAATTACAGCTCTAATGGGGATTAGGTCACAGTAAAGCTTATGAGTACTCAAGACGTAATTAGCTCACTGAAATCAGTGTGACTCTACACTGACTCGGTAAGGCTTGAATCAGACTCTAAAAGTTTGATGAACAGAAGGACTCAGTGCTCTGGTGCCTAAATTTCAATGATTTCTCCCCATCTGGGGCTCACTGTCATCACTCTCTCCTGGAGTCTGGGGACGGTCAGCTGCTGTTCTCTCAAAGGGGTGATCAGATATGTTATTCACTTCTGTTTTCTCCTTCCCCCATCCCCCATTTTGTAACAGTCTTTGCACCTTGGTCTAAGATATTATTCAAATCATCTCTCTGCCTGGGGGATGGAGAACCCTCATTTCCCACTTGAACCCCACTAGGTTTGGAGGTTCTTCTAAGACAGGAGGTACTGGGCTTCTTTTCTTACAGCTCTTTTTTTGCATAGGGGAATAATTACTTTGCTGTAGACAGTTGCTCTTGAGACTTGTGGTCAGGGTACTTGTAGGACTGTAACATCTTTTAGACTCCTTGACAAACTGGTCTGCAATACCTTTATGTTAAGCAGGAGCTGCTGGCTTTGGCTGAATTCCAGCCTTGTCCCCTCTCTTTTGTCATGATCCTACTTGAGGGACCAAGCAAGGGTATGTGAGGTTTCTGTGCTTCCAGCTGGGTCCAAGAGGCTTTATTCTTTCTTGTTGTTTGACCTTGTCAGTGGACAGATGGCCCTGCTGCATGTCTGCACATTTAGATGAAGGAGATATGAGTTGCAAGATGTGTTGCTGTGTTTTTGTAACTGAGCTTTGATAAGAGATTCTTTGGTATGAGACAGAAGAAGTTCAGCCTCTGGGAAAGAAGAGGAATTCAAATCCTGTCTACCTGCATTCCAGCCAAACACATTTATCACCAGGCTAGAAGTTAAAACTGGAGAGCCTGGACCTTCACGTTTTGGTCAGGGCCTGGTGCAGGTCTGTTCTTTGCTTTATTTGTCAAATGCTTTCTTGATTGAATAATTCTCTCATATAATTAAAAACTCCATGAATAAATTCACAAGTTGTTTTTTACGCTGTTGCCTAACTGGGTTTTTATTTGCCCCCTTTTTCTTGTGTCCCTGTCCACTTGTGTGGGACTGTCTTGTTTTGTTCAGTGACTTTTTGTGCCCTCTTCTGATGTGTTATGTGCTATCAGTCTCTGTCTGTCTGGCTGAGAAACACAGCTGGAGGGGCACTGGGCACTACAGGTGCAAGTTAGGTTGGGAAACATCTGATTTGTGAATCACAGAAGGGCAAATGAGATGGTGTCAATCTGCTCCACAACATAAAGACTTGGACAGCTCCAATAATGCCCCAAATTGCTAACTTTATATGCCTAAAGTTAAGCTAACTTTATTATCACCACATATATAGGCACTTTGGGTCTTGAGGTGCCCAAGGGTTAAGTTGCAGCGCTCTGGGAGTGTTTAACCTAAACTATTTTTTTAAAATAAAAATGACAGCTAGAGGCTCTAAACAAGAACAAGCTTCTAATCATGTTGGCAGTGAGAGAGAATCACTACCTTGAAGTGATGATTGTCTTGCTAGGCAGCAAATGAAAAAAGAATGAGTACAGGGAGTGAGGTGAAGTAATTGGTGTACCACATTTATCAGTGGAGATGGGATTCTTAAGGCCACTGCCTTGTGCTCTTGCCTGTACCCCCCCCAAAAGGGCATTTTACTTCTGGATCAATGTCTAGATGTGCTGGTAGCTGCTGTTTGTCTCTGGGATCAAATGAGGTTCTCAGATGAGTTTACCCCATTTATAACTTGCTGTTAATCATACAGCAACTCTACAGGAGTGGTCAGTATTTGAGTGGCCATGTAAACAGGATAATTTTTCTCCTCAGCTCTTTATTATGTCTTATGTTGTTGGTGAGGAGAGATTTGTCTTCTAGTCTCTGCCTTGTGTATGAGAGGACATGTCTGTAGAAATAACCATCTGTCCCCTTCTTAAAGACCTTGAGGCACAGATTGCTTACAAAAACAGGAACTGCAAGTAAGACAAAGTCATCATCCAAGATAGTGGGATCACTTATGATCTCCCAATCCAGTCAATATTCAGATAAAGGGTTTACAGGTGATTACAGCTGACTTTGAACTCATAAATTTTGGGCTTAAAAATTACCTTCATTTTTTCTATCTTTCACCTATATTTGTATTTCCTTATTTTGCCCATATAATTAGTGAAGCCTCAGTGTGTTTTGATCCTTGAGTGTATTTTGATCCTTGATGAAGTATGTTTATTTATTGTAGAAAGATAATTCTTGTACATTCTGTGGAAATATATTTTACTCCACATAAGAACAAAAAAGTAGGCTGCTTACTTATCTCCTGATTCTGGCTAAAGTGGTCATACCCCAGATTAGGAAAACAAAATGCATGTTGGCTGTATTAATGTCTGTGTTGGAATGGTAGGGGGGCACGTGGTATATAATCTCTGCCATTTGTGAAAGTGACACCTTTTGAGATGGTGGTAGTAGAGGGCAGGAGCTCAGGGCACTTTGAGACCAGCAGCTCAGGCAGTTCTCTGTCCACCTCACAGCCTGGTTATTGAGTCTGTACTTCATCAATTTGTCCAGGAAGATGTTATGGCAGACAAGGTAAGGCAAAAACCTTAGTGAAGTCAAAATAAACAACATCCACTGCTCTTCCCTCATCCATCAAGCCTGTCGTCACATTGCAAAAGGCTATCAGGTTGGTCAGGCATGATTTACCCTTAAATCCATGCTGACTTGCTCCAGGGATCAGGGAAGCCTGTAGTTCTCTGGAACTTCTTCCTTGCCCTCCTTGAAGGTCCCTCCTTGAAGGTAGGAGCAACATTTGCTTCCGCCCAGTCTACAGGAACCTCCCATCTCCCCACGATTATTGGGAGTGTCCTCATAGTGACATTGCCCCCCAACATTCACGGATGCATCCCATTAAGTCCAAAGGATTTTTTTGTCCAGTTTGTTTGGATGTCCCCCAAACTGATCATCCTCTACAGTGGGTAAGTCTTGCTCCAGACTTTCCTCCTGGACTCAAGGAATTCCTCAAGACCAAGACCCAAGCGAAGAAGGTATCAATTCTCCAAGGCTGGGATTTCATGTTCCTGTTGCTGGGATCCTGTGTTCCCACCTACATGATCTGTGTCTTTGTTGCTGACAGGAAATACAGTGGAGCTTAGTTCTGTACCTTAAAAGAAGATGTTTAACTGCAGGAAAATAGGTCATGCTCTTTTGATCTTTTTTTTTTTTTGGTAAATGTGAACTCTTTTATGTTGTGTTGCTGACACTCGTGAGCACAAGTGACAGAAGACCAAAATGTGTGTTAGCCTAGTTATGTCTTACATCCAGAAGAGCAGCTATTAACACAAAAGAAAAACAAGACCCCCCATGGCCTGTCTTTTGCATTCAGGCATTCATCCTGCAAAAAATATGGGCAAGTTTTACCAGGTAACTTTGTTTCTGAGGCAACAAATCACAGCAAGCAGATTGATTGTGAGTTAGCGACTAGGGAGAGAGGGGGGGAGAAAAACAACACCCTTCAGCTATAATGTTTTCTAAAGTTAACACGTCGCATAGGAGGTGTAAATGATATGAGGTCTGAGGGCTGCCGAATTTCCAAATGCCTTCCTGCAATATCTTGGTCTGGCAATTAATCAATTTTCTGTGCCTTTCGGAGTTCTCCTCTGAACAATGTTCTTCCTCTGAAGCTCATTAGCCATCAAAACCTGTCATGTCTACACATGTTTTTCTTGCACCTCATTAAGAGATTATTGATTGTTGGCTTCTACCTCTTTCAGAATTTGCTTCAGAAAATTAATTTCAACCACGAGTGCAATTTAACTGAATGCTTTTGCCAATGCTTGATAATTACTTCCTTTGTTTAAAACCATTTAAAAATTTTCATAATGTTTATTTTGTGCCCTGCAAAATATGAATCATCTTCAGCTGAAGCAAAAAGGGGAGAAAATGTACCTTGATAAAAATGTATGATATTGTCTTAAGATAGATTGAAGCCTGAAGCAGTTTTAGAAATGCAAGAAAACTTCATAATTGCTATTGATCCATTTGTAACAAGTGTATCTTGTGGCCACCAGATTTTTCTTGCTAGATGAGGTTTGTCAATATAGTCATTCCATTGAGGGAGGAACATAGGCCAAGCAATTAACATTTTTTTGGGGGGATTGCTTTGGTAATTAGGGCCAATTTTTCACTAGTAGGTTATTAATTATTCAGGTCTCATGGGGTTTTTTTAATAGGAAACATTGGCAAGTTCTTTCTGCACTCATGAACAAACTTCTCCTGAGTCATCAGCCAGTGAAGTCAGTCAGGCGCTCTTTTGCTCAGGAAGAAGGAATGAGAAGAAAGGCTTTTTACATGTACATTTCCTGGATGTTACATCTATTTGGGCTAGTGCAAAAGGATAGGCTCGTCTTTTAAAGTTGCTGGGGCAGGCAAAGCGATGGCACAGATTTTACAGGGAAACAGCTGAAGTAGAGAGAGATGAAGGACCAGATTTGCCCAAGGTTTCTAACTGCTCTCGGGGGCTAAATGAGAGTCTCAGAAGGGCCCTCATAATGGGAGGCATCAAGCTGCTGTTGTTCCCATGCTGAAATCAAGCAGAAGTGGGGTATCAAACCTCTCTGTGTACCTTTGACACTGCAGTGAGATGATTACAGCAGCTCATCCTGGAAGGTGTAGCACTGAGGGTCTTCTTTCCGAGAGACTCTCTCTTGACTGACAAAGCTGTGTTAAGAGGTGTTCCTTGTTTGCCCAGCCTCAGTTCTGTCTGTGTGTTCCTGCCTCCCGCTTTTATCATACAGCTTTCACAGACTCCTTCAGTCATGTCAAAATGGTCTATTTTGACAACAGTGGAAAAGGGACAGATGAACTAGTATGACTCAAAATCAAACCAAAAGAACTGTGCTGTACAGCTAGGCAGAAGCAGTTTCTGGAAGAGAATCGTAGGATCATTGAAGCTGGAAGGGGCCTCTGGAAATTGTCTTGTTCAAGACCCTTGCACAGAGCTGTTTCAGCTAGAGGAGTTTTCTCAGTGCTATATCCAGTCAGGTTTAAATACCTTTAAGAATGGAGACTCCACAACTATGCTGTGCAACCAGTTCTCACATTCAACTCCCCTTGCAATTAATTCTTGGGTTTTGGGGAGTTTCTTGTGCTTCATTTTGTGCCTGTTGCCTCTTTACTGGGCACCGCTGAGGTTTATCAGTCATCTCTAGTCTTCCCTGACAGGTATTTATACACATTGACAAAATTCTCTTTTCTCCTGAGTATTTTTTTTTTTTTTGTCTAGGCTAAGCAATCTTGGCTTTCTCAACCTCACCTCAAACGTAGGTAAACTGTAGTGACATTTGAATCTGGCTTCACTGTCAAGAGCAAGCTTGTGAAAAGTCACTCTAAGGATATCTGATAACTGAAGCATTGGCTTCTGGTTTCCCAGAGCATTCTGTTCAAGCCTTGATGGTAGTTTTTGACCTTTGATGCCTCTAGGTAGAAAGACTGAGTATCGATCAGACTTGTTGGGCCTTCTGATCTTCAGATCCTTCGATGGAGAAGTTCTCCTCTCCATGATGTTTGTTGAGATACATTCCATGCTTTATGTGGTTTCCTCCTCCCAGCCTCCCGCAGTTAATGATAACCCTCCACTGCCTTGGCAAGAATGGCTGGGTTGACCCATCTGTCTCACTTAACTATTTAGGGAGTGATTGGGTGTGATTCAGACTTTCAGTTTACTTTAAATGAGGCAGGTTAACCTGCAATTTGTGGTCTCCCACTGTATACTGAAAAACAGCATTTTAAATTTCAATTAAACAATACAAATCCAAATTCAACCACCAGTAATAAGAAAACAAAACCTGCAGATGCATTTGCTGTGGTAATTGTTCTGCGTATCATAGGAGAGACATTTAAATTGCTTTCCATTAGGGAATATATTACCTATATAAAGATATTTAAAATGAAAATAAACTTTAAAAAAATAGCGTGGACAAATGTTTTGTTTCATGGAGCAGACGGGCCAGTTAGCCACCTGATTTTGTATTCTAACCCCTTGCACCACGAGCTTCTCCCACTAATTCCTGCACACAAATCTCTTGTCATGTGGCTGGGTACTAGGGAGTCACAGCCCATTGCCTAATCCTGGGTACATTTGGCTGAGGATAACAAATTGTCTGTTGTGGTCCCATAGTGGTCTTTGACTTGACAGAGTGCTCTCCAAGCAGCATCAGTAGCCAGCAGCTGCTCCCTCCTGTTGGTTCTGTTCTGGCTATCCTGGCTCCTGCTCAGCTCATACCAGTGCACTTAATCGAATTACCACCTGTCACCTCTCCATTTCTGGGCTGCACAAGCCAGCAGGACACAGCCAAATTCAATCCCAGTCCAATGGCAAAGCTACCATCAACCTCGGGGAGATGAGATATTCCCTTGGTATTCCATGAGGTGCTGTACGGTTATGGAGATCCCTGTGTGTAAGGGGCTGGACAGTCAGTACCCTGTTCCACACGGAAAATCAGTTTGGACTCTGTCAGAGGCCCTGAAGGATGACAATGACTGGGATTTTAATGTTTCTGACTTGAGTGAAATACATGGATAAGGACTGTGGGTGAAATCCCCCTTCCATGTAGAAGTGCCAGGCTTGAAAAGCGTTCAGGATGCACACTTCTTACTGCAGCTGGGGCATTCTGGTGCCAAAAACGCCTGTAGGGACCAAGGCCACTGCTAACAATCTTGTGCAGAATAAAATAGACTTTGTGTCTGTGGGCAGGGTAGATGTAAAATACCTACTGCTACGACCATGAACATCCATAGACCAATGTGCTCTGCCTCAAGAGCTCTGTTCCCAAGTCCAGGCACCACTCTCCAAGCTCTTCAGAAGGTGTTGAGTTTTGTCTTAAAAGCAGCTGAACTTATTCGGCTCTTCTGTTCTCACTGACAGGCTGTTTCAGACCCTAATTGCTGTGGTGATTAGGAAACCTCTTTTAATTTCCAGCCTAAATGTATTCATGGCCAATTTATACTCATTTGTTCTGGTGCCAGTATTGGCCATTAAGTCAAATAGTTCTTTTGTCTTCTGGTGTTTATCCTCAAGATAAATTTGTAGAGAGCAGTCTTTTCCCTTTCACCAGCTACTTTGCAAGTCTCCTCTTGTAAAAACTGGTTCTTCATCCTGACTGATCTCTCTTCTCCAGTTTGAAGTCAGCTGTAGTCACACAGATGGAAAACCAGAAATCTTGTCTACCTTTAGTGGTTATACCTTAAGTAAGTGCATTTACTCTGTGGATTAATTGGCCAAGCATCACTAATCTCCTCATGTACCCTGTTCTTCGTATTTCTCTGTGCAGAAGACATCTGAATAATCTGGTTCCATCATTAGGAAGATTTGTGAAGGACACCAGCCGTATGTCCTGCTGAAGATAAACTGCTGTATTTCATTTGTGTTGGACTATGGATAACGCTGAGACTTTGCTCTAGGCTGTTTTTTCTCATGTGGTGTTCTTGATCTCTCCCTCCTGTCTCCTCTCCTATTTTTTTTGGCAGGGGGAAACCCTTAAGAGGGTAGTCCATGGGGTGGTGTGTAAGATCAAGCCCTGCCTTTCTTCCTGAGTTTTCTTCCTGTCTGCCAGCACAGTTGTGTTCAGCTGGAGGATCACACTGAGTATTTCCAGCTGCTCAGACATCTCTTTGCTTTTCAGAAGTCTGAATTTCCTCTTCGTTGGCACAGATTTAAATGCCTTTCATTAGGTCTTGGTCTTCATCACACAAAATATCAGCAGTACATTCAGTTTTCATGATGAAGAGTGATCCTACTGGGAGAACATCAGTGAACTTCTGAGCTAAAACTGGTAAGCTTTGAGGGTTTTCTTCACTGGTGTTGGCAAGACTCTGGAACAGTTCCCTGCAGGTCTAATTATTTTTACTAGACAAACTCCCATTGCAATGAATGGGAAGTTTGGACTGTACTGTGATTTCAATGGACTTTATGTTGCAAGATTGTCATGTTGGAATAACATAATGTGCCATGAGAAGGGACTGCCCTGGGAGAGGAACATGCTTGCTGGTGTGCCTCGTGTAAGCAGGGCTGTGATCTAGCAACAGTTCAAGGTCACATTTCGACTCTGTATATTGTTTTAATTTGCAGCGTCTTGGCAGTGCAAGCAGTCACATTTGTTAGTGTTTGAAAAGAACAAGGGAAATTAAATATGCAAGAGTATTAGAGTACATTTCAGCATTTGACATAAAACCACAAAATTAAAGCAATCCAGACACACATCTGCTTCTCTGCTTGTTTGCATCAATGTGTCCTCAGCTTCAGCTCTGTGACACCTACCACTTTGAAGGGCCAGTTCTGTGAGTTTGTGATGATTAAGAGCAATTTAAAAGTGATACAAGAATGAATTGTGGTGACAGTCTTATGCTTAGAACTTGTTTCTTCTATTTTCTTTTTTTTCTTTCAAAATCCTCCCCAGCATCAGGGTAGGACTGGCTTTATTCACAGAGCCTGACTTACAGGAGGTCCTTGTGTCTGCTGTGTTCAGGGTTAACAGGGTATAGACTAGGAGAGAACTTATTCTTTGTTCTGACAGTGGTTTTCCTTGATTAGCCTTGAGTTCCTCCACACTTTCATTTTTTTCCTGTCCTTTTAGACGTGGTAGGGGTGTGTGGGAGTGGGCTGTTCCCAAAATATTGCCTGCCATTTGGTAGCCTGTGCAACAGTTGGTATGTTTGTGTCACAAGTACTCCTGCTTCCTTACGTATTCCCGGACCTTATATATTCCTGAACCTCATCTTTGGAAAGGTCTTTTTTTCTCATCCTGCCAAAATGTAGGATGAGTTAGGGTTGTTTGTGTTTTCTGAGAGCTGAGAGAGAAGGGAATTTCAGTTTCTGTGCTGCTAACTTTTCGTTGAAACCTCCTAAATTTCTGTGTTCACAAAGAAGTTATTTGTGAATTTGTTTAACTCAAAATGTTTTTCTCCTCAAAGACTTAGTGAAGAAGATGTTTAACCAGCTCTCCAATGTATTCTTCTTGGAGCCAGTACGAGAAAACCTCTTCATATCCCTGATCTGTATTCTTGGAGCTGGTACACTCCCTCCTCGTAAATTAGTCCTGAAGTGTGTTGCAGCAGCACAGTGTTCTCCTGTTGCATGTGCTACACCTGAGCTGTGGGTCAAGGAGGACATTTGATCTTCAGAGTTCAAATCTGCTCTGTCTCATCTGCTGTTAACAAAGGTTGGAGTGTCTTGGAGTTGAGCCTTGAGAAAGAAGTGCAAGTAAAACACTGCAAGTCAGAGCTGAGCACAACATCTTTTTCTGCTTTAAACTCCCAGTTTAGAGAAATAGGCAGAATAGCACTCCCTTTCTTTCTGCCTGAGTCTGTCCTCTCCGTTTGGATTGCAGGATCTTTGGGGCTCCTCTTATTCTTGTACACAGACCAGCATCATGGGAACACAACAATTGCCAGATGGCCTAGACACGATGACAATAAAATATTGAATGGTGATAGTAAGGAGATTGTTCGTTAAAGTCAGAGCCCTCAGACTCTGACTTTAACCCAGGCAGTAGAGATGCAACTGGCCATTATCATTCAGATACAGTGCTGGTAGTCCCAGCACTACATGCCTCAATTTTGATGATTGGTGAAAGATTTACAAACAGAATAACAAAACACAAGACCTCGGAGGTTGTATCAGGGGAGTACTTTGGAGGAGTAAAAAAGTTGCTTTGTGCTTTTGTTTCCATGGGCACCCTCCAGTTATTGTTATGAAGCTGGGATTATTGGCTCAATAATTAATTCATTGATTTACAAATAAAGGGTGAAATGCATGAGGGTGCATTTTTTAATGTGAGAAAATGCTACATTATATCTTTCAGATTACTTGTGTGCTAAGTGTACAAATTTGAGGTAGTTTCACTTTGGTCTGTCAGTCAATAACTTCAATGAGCAGAGGTTGTGGAGAGGAGAAAGAGAACTAAAAGAAAACTTCCTACTGACTGATCCTGTGCTTATCAGTTGCACTTACAAAAGCCAAAGGAGAATAGTCTGCTCACAGAGAGAGCATCTAACAGCACTGTTGACAACCAAGATCGTGAGAAAATAGCAACGGGTTGTTTTAATCAATACAGAGGGAGAGGTAATTGATTTTAGGGATAGCAAGGGGTTACTCAGCCAATAATTAACCACCTTATCAAAGTTTTCTGGTAAAACCATGGATTATGTTGAACTCAGAGTCCTGGCTCTTTGAGGAGAGTTCAGATCTGGATTTTTGTCTTCCCCAGTGCTCTTTGCTGCTGACATGCTGCCACAGTCAGTTGTGAACCTTTGTTCTTTTTCACAGGCAAAGGGATTTGCTTCTGCTACAGCAGAGGATCTGGGAAGAGCTGCCATGTCAGTGTGCAATGGGAGACAGTCAGAGCTGCCCAGGAAATGCTTATGCTTAGTCTCTTTTACGCCAAGTTTCTCTGCATTAAAAGGAGTGCAGGGAGTTGCAAGGTTCTCCAGTCTCCAGCTCTTCAGCAATATTTAAAGGGCCCTTGTTGTTAATGGTACCCCTTCTCAGGGCACAAATGTTCAGTGGTGCAATTGTGGCTGAGGCAGTTGGTGAAATGAAGCAACTGGAAATCCGGTTGCCAGGGTTTGAGGGTTCTGGAGTGCTGCCTTTATTCCTGTGATTAACCTTCTCTGCAAACACTTGACCGTTCTGCTCAGAGTGCAAAATAATTTGTGGGATGTCCTTTATCATTTCTGCTACTGCCATTTCTGACTCATTACTGTGTCTAAACAAAGGACTGTATTTAGAAATAATATTCTGTTTCTTAAGGTAACGAGTCCATTCCATTCCACTGATGCTCTGAATGAGATTAATCTGTACTCTACCGGGATCACAGTTTGTTTCTGCTACAGTACTGTGCAGATCCTCAGAAGAGACCAAGACCTTTTCAGACTTTGATAAACCCAGATAATGAGAAAATTCCTTCCCTGTTTATGGCTGGCTGAACATTTTTGATCAGTCTTTTTCCAGCAAAAAGTATTTTTGCCAAACCAAATACGTATGGTGAAAAACCTACTGAAGAGACAGAGAGATGCTCTGCATTTGCGAGAAGGAAAATGTCTTTAATCTCGTTTTACAACAACTGGGGTCAAATATGACAGGACTAAATGAAACACTCAGTATCTCTTAGTAAGTCTGTGACAGAGCTAGGATCTCAGTTTTGCTGCTCTAAGTCCTAATTCCGGAGTTTTAAACACAGAATCACCTTGTTCATTCTTTATGCCTTTAAACATAGCTTGATCCTACTATTTCCATGGTCTCTATGTAATGGGTGAGCAGCCACAAAAATGTTAATTGTATGCCTGGCTTTCCTGTTGCTGATGAATATCACTCAAGCCTTGTGCCTTGGTTTCTTTAATTATAAGATAAAGTTAACGACGCCACCTCAGTTTTGCATAATTCCAGAAGTATTACATGTTGTTACTTTTCTTGCTGAAAACTCGGGACCAAGACCTGTGTTTGCTCCTTGACACTGTTAAAATCAAAGGATTATTTGCAAGTTAATGCAGTACATTTGTGGGGACAAGCCAGTGCCATCTGTGGAGGTCTGTAAGGGCTGTGGTAAGGTCCTGCCCTAGCACAGTTTTTATGTGCTTCTCCTCTTGCCTTCAGAGAAGTTCTTCTTTTTCATGATGTTTGGCATGTGCTGAAATATCTACATGAACTGGAAGGTAAGAACAGTGGATGTGATGCCAATATTTTGTTGTGTGCCTTGCAATACTCTCTTTGAGGGTTGCACAAGAAATCATGGGCATCAACATGCAGATACAGGGAAGATGTGTTTGGAATTCTAATGCTGTTGTTTATGCTCAGACAAGTCAAACTGTTCTCAGGGTATTTCAGTATAAAGCATAAAAGTTTCTAATTAAACTTATAAATCAAGAACACATGCACTGAAAATATTTCCCGCTGCTGGATGCAAAGAGTATTTATGTGATGTGCCACAGAGCAAAAGGTGCTGTATAAGATGCAAGTAGTTGTTGCAGATTGCATTTTGAAATACTGAAGGCATACAAGGCAGTTGGTAAAAATAATCTTGTCCATATTGATAAGCCTGGTCACAGACATGTATTTATTTTTACTTTAGAGTGCATGTCTTTGCACTTTAGTGTGTGTCTTTGCCAGCTGTGGGGAAGAGAACTCTTTATATCAGCTATCTCTCTACTCAATTATTAGCTGTCCCTCTATTGGGAAAAAAATTGCCATTGAGCTGAAATTCAAAGTCACCATTCTCAGTCAAAAAACAGAGAAGGAGTAGTCAGACTAACTTGTCTCAGTGTATATGCAATCCCCAGTTACCTTCCTTGATTCAGATCAAAATATAGGCTGTCAGGTTTTGTTATGCTGTATTAAAACATTTTTTTTGGAGATTGGAGAAAAATCAGTACCATGCGGATGGGACATAAACTTGTTATTTTCTGTTGCTGCTCTGAACTTGAGAAAGAGACAGTACAATAAACAGATCAGTCTGAATATCCCTGTGTGTTTCCTTATAGGACCAATCCATGTCCCAGGAGGTAATGTCCAATGCACCTGGAAGGATCAGACTGATATTAAGCATTTGGGATTTTTTCGGTGGTTTTTATTTCTTTCTGGTTTTGGGGTTTCTTTGTTTGGTTGTTGGTTGTGTTTTTGGTTTTTTTGGTTTTTTTTT
>VWZT01014005.1:16276-122306 GCA_013397055.1 Pachycephala philippinensis
TTTTTTTTTTCCCTAAATCAGGAGGGTGTCATTTGACCTGCTGGTTGGTGGATCCTGTTGCTACGAGTAAACCCGACCCTCAATAATTAGTGCTAGAGAGCTTCATTTGGCCTCCAGCTCTGTGAGGACAGGCTAAAGTGCTGTGATGCTGTTCAAAATCCATTAACCAAACAGAGTCTTAAGGAGCCTTTGGACTTCCTGACCCTGTCCAATCTCTAACAAACAAGTTCTCTAAGCTAATCAATGAAAGAGAATAACTTTGTGGTCTTCACATCCACCTACTCTTTAGTGATTCTAATCCAAAGCCCTAACAGGAGTGATTTCCTCATATTATAAACAAAAAGGCTGATAACCCTCTGAGCTGTGTTTTGCCCATCTTGCCAGGAACCCCTTCTCCCAGATATTATTTTTAAGACTCCAGAGATATGCAGTCCTGCTAGTTGCACTGCTAGACCTGGCAAACACATCCAGGCTTTTGGAGCCTAAAAGTGCTTGACTGGCCTGGCAGTAGGTGAGGTTTTCACCAGCACAGCTGCAACAACACAGAAACTCTCTGTGAACAGCACTTGCCATCTTCCTGCGAATGCATAAGCAGAAGGCACGTGAATTATGTGTAAATAGTGGTAGGCTTGAAGCCCAAGAGGAGGGATGAGTACATCGTATCTCTGCCATAGATGCAGACATAATGAAAAGTCTCAGGTTTCTTGGGGACACACAGAAGATCCCAGTGGTCTTGGCATTACGAGGAGGCCCATCAAACAGCATTAGCGGACTAATTAAATGTGCAGCTTAAACTTAATTTTCCTGGTAGCATTAAGACGGATTAAACATTATTCATTTGGTGATGTCCTTGCTTCTCAGTATTTTTCACTCCTCTTCCCACCTTGTCATTTTGTTTCAATCAGTAATATTACTGGGTTTAGTTTAGGAAATGCGCCTGAGCAGGATTTGAAAATAGGATTTTCTGAGCAAATCTTCATAACTTACAGCACCTGGGTTCCTATTTTGCATAAGAAAAATACTCCTTCTTTTAATGAAATAGGTTAATTATGCAAAGCATGAACATAGTGGCTAAGTGGAGAAAATTTGCTAATCTGTAAATGAGGAGGAGGATCTGTTCTATAAATTGCACTTTCTGTATTTCTCTGTTTCTTTTTCTGCCATGTAAACTTGGTGAGACCGTGTATCGGCACCAGTATGAAACTGTAGGGTGCCAAGTATTTAGATTAGATATAAGGAAGACATTCTTCACTAGGTGGGTAGTGAGACACTGACATAGGTTTCCCAGAGAAGCTGTGGATGCCTCATCTCTGGGAGCATTCAAGACAAGACTGGACGGGGCTTGGAGCAACCTGGTCTAATGGAATGTGTCCCCGTCCATGAGCAGGGAGGGGTGGAACAAGAGGATCTTTAATGTCCCTTCCAGCTAAAACTATTCAGTGTTCCTGTCATAACTATGCTGATTTGTGCTTCTGCTTTGTTTTCTGCCACATCTTGCTCTACAGGCAAATCCAGGTCCTGCAAGTCTATGCCCAGCTGCTGATTGCACACGTGGTGAGAGTTTGACAGACATGTCTGCTAATTGATTATATGGGATCTGTTCTTTTGGACTTGAGTTCTAACATTCTGTCCCAAGGATTTGGTGGTGTCTTCAGTCTATCAGGAGGTGAAGCTCTAGACATCTTATTAAAACTTGTATGTTCAGTGACAGAAAGAGTTCAGACTTTGACTTCTGGGCATCTACACGCTGACGTGATCTTTAATCACGTTATTATGTACTGCCTTTCCACCTGAGTCTCTAGGTAGATTAGCAACTATAAAATCTCTGAAAGAGAACAAATTATAGAGTGACCTGAAAAAGATGGTTGTGGTTATTTCCATTTTGTGAAATGAATGCTCTGATACAGGGTAGAGCACTGGGGCACCTCCAAGCTAAAGTAATAGGCTACCTTTTAATTCCTTTTACGTGTCCTTGAAATCTGACATTAGTCTTTACTGCACCAGGAATCCCCAAATGTGTCATTCTCTGACCTACTGAATACAGCCAGCAAAATCTTCTGGAATGTGATGAGTCCCAGGATACATGGGAAGACTTTTTCCATTGATTTCCTTTTTTTTTTTTTTTTTGAATGTCTATTGTTGACATATTTTTCTGAGTGGATGCTTGTATATTTTATTTTCCATATCCAGCTGAACCTGTTGGATCTGAAAAGTTGCTCTCCTGCTTCTGTAACTTCTTCATGGCTGTAATCCCACTGTAATAATACAGAGGGTGTTGGTCAAGAGAAACATCAGACAATTTCTATGATTGCTGCTTTTGTCTTGTTTGCATTGAATTATTATATCTTAGTGGAAACTCTCAGAAGTGAGTTTGTACTTCATAGTTGTAGAAGAAGGGACAGATCCAGCTTGAAGAAACACAGAGACTGCTAGGTCTATGAAGGAAAAAAGGAGAAAACAGAAGTATTTTTCTGTCCAAAACAACAAAATTCATAAAGATCATCAGAACAGGAGGGGGTTTTTAACCATGCTTCAGCGTGGAATAGGTGCAGGCTCACAGCTGGGGCCACACGAGGAGGATGGAGTGAATTAATGGGGGTTTTAAGGTCTTCCCCATAGGTTTGGTTACAGCAGCCTCTCTCCAGTCACCTATCCAGGGCACTCGTTCAACACTTCGCTTTGTAACTTGAGGGACCATGAAGAGGGAAAAGATGAATGCTTGCAAAGAGGTGCTGATTGATGCAGGTGTGGGGCTGGACTTGCACGAGTCGTGTGAAGCTCTTGGACAGTTTCTGCCTTTGAAACCTTGCTCCTGTAACGACAGTGTGAAAAATGAAAACTTTCCCAGCACCCGTGCCTTTCAATGCTCTCAAATGCTATTCACAAGCCTGAGAGTAGTAAGGTAATATATCTGATTTCAAAGAGATGGACAACTTAATTGGTATATAAATTTAGAGCTAATAATGCATATTTTTTTTCGTAATATATTCTGTATACTTTGTGTGTTAGCTGGGTAATTTGTTTCTGCCTTCTACCTTAGGAAGCAGGGGGATGGTGCTATTTATCTTATTTCTTGTGGGAGACTTTTGTAAAATGTTTGCTGGGCTGCTGACTGAGTGCATAACAAAACAGTCATTGCAATTTTTACTAATCTGAAGCCATTTTCTTTAAGAAGCACAGAATGCAGAACATCACTTGAACAGACAAAGTACATTTAGTTTGGGATTGCTGAATGAATTTTCCAAAGAGAAGAGCTAATCAAAGAGTGATGTTTATGGAATAATAATGTGATTGGAACCATCTGATTTATTTACTGATATAAGCAATGTTGAAAATGGGATTTTGAGAAGCAAATTGTCCGTGGGTGAAATTCTGCTTCCACATTTCTGAACTATAACTTGTATACCAGGCATTGTAAGGACTCTGAAGGGGCCTAATAGGTGAAAAACAACTGTGTGGCCCATTACATGAAGAAAATTGTGATCCCAACAGGAGGGCACAAAGAAGATGTGGGGGTTGAAATGAAGTTGTGGTTTGAATCCCTCTCCTTCCCGCCAAAACAAAGGCACCACTATGAAACTCATCTTTCCCTCCCCGAGTGTCAAACATGTTTCTTTGGTTGTGCCTCCTCATGCATGCACATGTACTTGCGTATGTTTATATGTAAATAAAACCAAATTGCTTATCACTAGGAGACTCTCTGCTGTGCCTGCTGAGAGAACAGTTTATCTGTGTGACAAGTACAAGTCATGTCATTTGAAGTGCTGCTGGAACATGCTCATTTTCCTTCAACAAGGAGCAAGGTACAAAAGATGTAAAAATTAGGAAATGTCAGCTTCATGTTTTGCCACAGGAAGTTAGGAAGTAATCAAACCTTGCCTCCCCAGCATCCCTTGTTCAGCACATGCCCATGAACTTCTGATGAAGGACAGGTTTGTGTCTGACAGAGCTCTGCTTTCCTTCAGCATGTTTTCTACCTTGTTGAACAAACAAAAGGTTTTGTTTTATTACCATCACCATTGCCATCACCATTGCTATTGCTTTTTACTTCATTTAATGGATTCCCAGTGTCCTCCTCTCTGCAACGCAGCCTGTCTGTGTCAGCACTGTTAACTATTAAGTTGTTTATTATTTATTATGTGTTAAATGCTGACAATGTGACGTGGAAAGGATGTAGGCTGAAAGAGAGGCATTTATGCAGATGTGATTTATGCTTTCTGCAAGCTGTCTTTGTAAGAATTCTGAGCTTTCATATTTGCAAATCTCAGGTTGGTGGGTTTTACAGGCTATTCAGCTAATTCAGTCCCATCTTTCAAACATCTGTCGCCTCTGAAAAGTTCTCAGTGTAAAGAGGAAACTGTTATTTATAAGAAGAAGCTGTCAAAGATCAGCTATGTTCAACAATCTAAAGCATCGCTTACGTACATCAGCACTAAACTATGCTCATTTGGATAGCATGAATGACTAATTTTAGCTTAAAATTGGAAGCAATTATGGGTTCAGGAAGAAAAGTAGGGCTGTATGTCATTAGTAATTGATTTCTTTTGTGGAAGAGCTTGAAACGAATATTTAAAAAGAAAAAACATTGTTAAGTGATGTAACCTGTGGCGTGCAATACACAGATGTTTCACAGACTTGTGTGTCTGTGTGTCTCAGGTGGATGGATATTTCTGCTGTCATTCCCCCTCCTCCCTACAGCTCCCTAAAAATTTCTGCTTTCCCACCCCGTGTCTTTCAGCTTCTGTGAAACCCTCAGGCTGATGATAGCTCGCACTGGGAACGTTGTGCCACTGGTGTAGAAAGAGGAGAGTGGTGCAGGAAGCTGTGAGTCACTCGGTAAGATGTTGTGGGCAGTCTTCAATATCTCAAGGTCTTATAAGTAAATAACTGTCCCACCTGTGCATCTTACTGTGAATTACAGCAGGAGAGTCCAACAGAACAATGATCTGAACACTGAAGAGGGGAACTGAGAAGCTTGAGTACAATGTCTGCAGGGCAAGGACTGACTGTGGTAACGCACTCCTTCTGCTTCTCCCCTTCCCTGCTTCTCGGAACAGCATGTGGTCTTTCCAGGGAGTGGTCCTTGGCAATCCAGGAAACAGCTACTGGGTCAGGAATCCTGACCTCTCTCAAATGAGTCAGGTCAAAGAAATTGCCCTGCCTATTTCTCACTGAAGCTTGCCTTCTATGGCAAGGAGGCACCAGAACGATCAGACCAGCTGCTGGGACCGAGCTGTCATTCTTTCTGCTGCCAGTGCTATAGTCTCCTTCTTAGAGAATTTAAGGGCTAGGGAAAGGAATTAAGAGCATTGCCCACAGGACTGATGATATGCAGGATCCCTTCACTGGTTACTAGCTCTAGGAATGCTTTGGGCTAGTAAAATAAAGCATATTTGCCTGAGTGGAGCCAGCAAGTGGGGAGAGGAATGATGAAGTGATTATTGTGTCTGGAAACTAGAATTTCAAGGACTCTGTTGGATGTCTTCTCTGGGAGAAGTTACATTTACATGGTCTTTTACAAACGGATGTGATCTGTGAATCTGGGTTGACGAGTTTAAGCTCAGTGTTGTGCTAATATGATGACGTGGCTTTTGGATTAGTCTAGATCATGTCCAGTTATTTTGGTGTGTGGATGAAGCGAGTATCTGTCTGCTCAAAATCACATCAGCCTACTGGGTGGGATCCAGTTCCTCAAGCATTATACAATTTGAGGCCTTTTGAGGTGTGTGAGGGTATCCAAGACAGCCAGTAAGGGCCTGGCAGCAACAACACAGGACCTACATCTGGCCCGTGCTGCAGCAGCCAAACAGAATTCCTGGGGGCATCTCAGGAGGGCTGAACACCCATGTGCACCACGTGCCTGCTTGGCTCTCCAGAGGGCTGAGGAGCAGACCTGCAACAAATGCCCAACTTCTCCTATGTCTGCCTCGGAGAGATGGCCTGCCCTCCAAGGCTGAAATAGGAATTGCTGTCCCTTTTTCTAGGAGAAGTCCATCCAGAAAATGACACGCCTGCATGTGGCCAGGAAACTTAAAGTCAGAGGTGTTCTGTGGAGTTCTAGTTTAGAAGACATGCAGGGAAGCTGGCTAAAAAAAGAAGGATTTCTAGTTTTCTGAATACTTTGTTATTTGATTTGGCTTCAAATCTGGCAGGATTGCTAATTTCATCAGCAGCCGAGGGATGAAAAGGCCCTTACTTCAAATCTTGGAGGATATCTGCCAAGTACATCTGCCTTGGGACTAGCACACCTTGCTAGCCAAGACAGCAGAACTGTGAGGAGTCCAGGGTTCACTCAAGAGTCTTTTGTGGATTAGATCAACATTTGTCAAGACATTTTTTGAACCAATTTTTTTTTACTTAGCCAGCCATTTTTAATGACCTTGTTGCAGCCAAAAATTTCCAAGAATCTCTGCTTGCAGAGTCTGAACCACACACAGGAGACATTTGCCATGACTGTTTCTTTCCTTAGGACTCTTTATGGCAAGAAAAATTACACAAAGATTCCATTTATCTCATTTTTGAAATTCATAGGTAAGATTTATGAATGCCTCTGACAGGTTATAGGCTGGTCTCCAATCACTATACCTCACTTTCCTAAAGACAGAAAAGATCTGTGCAAAATTCTTACGGGAGAACAAAATACATGTTTGTATTCAGGCACTCAATAACTTGCTCTGACTACTTTAAAAATTATGCTAAATACTTAATTATATCAAAATTAGCTAGTTTGGTGTCTCAACTTTCTGGCTACCTCATGGTGTCTGCCGTATTTCTGTAGTGTACAGCTTCTGACCATACCTAATCATACCAAAATTTAGATCTAGTTTTAAAAAATAATACCTCTATATATTAAAAAATACTGCAAAATATTTAAAGTAAAAAAATATAAAAGATAACTTCACTTATTACTGTTTCTTCCCCCCCCCGCCCAACCCCACACCTGAATTGTAGACAATTCTTGTTTTCAGCATTGCTGGATTAAAGGAAAAAAACCCCAATCCCTTCTATTTTGGTTTCCCAAGGGAATGAGACTTTTGATCTTGTTCTGCCTGCCTGTCAGTCATTCTCTTAATAACTTTTGAGTCCATTGGCTGGTCTCTGCCACCTTTGACACAGGCTAGCCACCTCTCAGATATTACATTCCTGCACATTTTGTGCAAATCAAGACCTGTGTCAAGGAGAAATACTTTATGAGAAATTTATCCCTCCCGTGGGTTAGCAGCCACCCAACCAGTCAGCAAGTTCGTGTGGGCCTAGATCCAGGCTGGCTGTCACAGCTGGCTGGGACATGGGGGACCTGGAAATGTGAATCCAGGGTGGATGTGGCAAAGTCTGGAGCTGTGGGAAGGGGAGGGGGTTAGAATTGTGTGGGTTAGAAAACACAGAACCATAGAATGGTTTGTGTTGGAAGGGACCTAAAAGCTCATCTTGTTCCAGCCATGGGCAGGGACACCTCCCCCTAGTCCAGGTTGTTCAGCATCCCAGGGGAGACTGGGATGAAGGGACACCAAGAAGGTGACTTTATTGCAGGAGTGTGCCTGAAATGAGGATGTTAACACCAAATCAATAAGGATATATTGCTCAATATTAATAAGGAACCAGGCTCAGAGCAGCACACAGAGGGGAAGGTGAGATGCATTTACAATTCTATTTGTGTGTTTTCTATCCCAGCTAACTTGGTGGGTGACAATGAATCGTCAGACAACTGATTATTGAGTGTCTGATGATGATCTGTTTAATCTTAGTCCAGAGTGAATATATTTAACGTCTTGATTTTTCTATTGAATATGTTGTGGCATTGGTTGCATACAGTGCTTTCTAACATCTTATTAACTAAACAAAATCAGGGAGTGCTTTTAACAATCAGTGGTTTGTTTGGCTGCATTAATATCAATTCAAATTCTTTTTACTGTCACTGTATATATATGAGCCATCTCTTTCAGAAAAAGAGATTGATTCTCTTTGTGAAAAAAATTTAACAGAAACTCCCATTACCCAACATACTCCTCTACCTGAGAAAATTTCTAAATTTCAGCAGCTTTTACAGTAAATAAATGCAGCTCATGAAATATTTCATAGTGTGTTATGGACCTGACTTGCCAGGTTTTCAAACCCTCTGCAGCAATTCAAAGAAATGATTTGATATTTTGCTTATGTTCTTAGTGCTTCGGGAAAGGAATATTTGCAAGGATTCACTGAAAGAGAGCACCAAACTGGGTGTCATTTTGGTTTGGAAAATGCTATCATTATGCTCTGTTTATTTATCTGTTTTGTGGTGTGGTGTGTTTTCATCAGGAGGACTCTGTGGGCAGAATAAAATTGAGACTATGAGACAGATCAACCAGCAACTGCTGTTTGACACGCTCTGTCCACTGGCCTGGTTTATTAAACCTGGAGTGAAACAACTAAAGCACTAGGGATGAATATGTCTCAGTTTTTCATAAAATGAACTCCTGGGTTTTGCTGGTAGTGGCTGTTGGTTTTCATATGAAATTAGTAGTGTCTCATTAAATGAAAGGCAATTATATGTATTAGCAATAATGATAGAATCATACAAAAAAAAAAAAAAAAAAAGGTCAACCTAAAAAATATCCCCTATGGATGTAATTGTAGAAATGCATTATGCAAGGGTTAATTTGTGAGCTGGGTTTTTTTTTTTCTTCCCCACGTTTTGAAAGCTTTGCTGTAATTTTGTATGAAATTTGAGATCAGTGAGTCTATAATATCTAATGAATAATTTACTACGCCAACAGTCTTTCTGTGGAAGAATACTAAATTAATTAAGGCCTGGAGGAATTTCCATGTGTTTAAGCCACATTATGTCTTCAAGGTTTTACTGCTTCAAAGTCACTGAGATGAACTTCTGGCTCTTCAGGTGTTAACAGTCCCAGGAAAACAAGATTGATGCCCTTGCTTTAGCCTAGAAAAGCTACAGAGCTTGAGCGTGTGTTTTGTGTGAATCTATTAAAAGGTTAGTTCCTTGCACTCACTTTGTTCACTATTTTTTTTTGGATGTTGTATTTGTAGGAACTGCCCTACCATCTCCCACACCCAGAGGTATTTTGCTGGGTTGGATGGCACATTCTGATCCAGCTTATTAGGGTGGCTCATTTCTCTGGGTTAAAGGAGGTGGGGACCATCTCCCAACAAAACAAATAAGCTGTAGTTGAGCTTACTCCTTATCTGAAAAGCACAAAACTTACTTCTGACCACACCAGCCTGGGCAGAAAGGGATTTTTATTTTGGACCTGTTGGTCAACCTTGAGAGAATCAGTCAGAAACTTTTAATTTTTTTAAGTCTCAAGCTGTAAGCATCTCTCACAGCTGATGGTACAGCGAAGGCTGGATGTGGTGAGAATGCCAACCTGCCACACACACATTGTTTATTTAAACGGGACAAAATAGCTGCTTTCCAGCTGCTCTTGATGCCCTTGAGTTGAAATGCAAATACAGAAAAAACATGTGCCACTATAACCAGATGACAGCCGTTCCCCTTCCTGGAAACCAGTCAAGCACAGAAAAGAGGAAATCAGAGCCTCTCTCCCATGGCTAACCACACTCATCATTCTCTCCTTGCTTCCAGCTGCTGACCAACTACCCAAGGCAGAATAATTTGACTCTCTGTGAGAAACCCTTCAGAGGTGCCTCATTTAGGCTTTCATCTGGTACACAATTTATTGAACCAGTCTAGTACTTACATATGTCCTGCTCTGGGCTCACAGGTGCTATGTTCTTCTTACACCATTTCTGTGCTACCCCTCTTCAAGGTTGATGAACTGGAGTGCAGAGGGTACCCTGACAAAGGTTCATTAGGACCTTTGTGACACACAGTAGCACAGAATTTGTACAATCATATCAATGTATTCCCCATTACACACCCATGCCCTGCCCCTCCTGTTATTCACACTGCTTTGTGCCTATCGTGGGGCAAACTAAGCAGTTTTCTGGCTGGGAAAACCTAGGTGTGGAGTCCTGGGCTCCTCCACCTACGTATGGTATAGAATAGTCCACACGAAACCTGGTGCCATGACCAGTTTCTCTGCACTCTGTCTCAGCTTGCTGGGGAAGTGAGGTGAGCACTGGAGTTTGCCTTGTCTGTTTTACAGCTCACCAGTTGTTCAGGTGCAGTCCTCTGTGGTTTCTTCCTGAAGTTTCAAGTAGAACAGAGCCATAGAGAGGCAGTGGGTGGAAAGGGGGTGCCGTGAGGTCTCTATGCTGGCCACCACAGAGATCCAGCATCTGTAGCTGTACAGTGTGTATGGGATGAAGGGTTGGGTAGGGCACTACTGATAGGACCTGTGCAGTCAAGACTTACACAGAGGTCTCATGTCCTGGGCTGTGCTTGGTGATGGGCTGTAACACACGACGTGTCTGTCCCAAGAGCTGTAGTGTGATGGCACTTGAAGTGACAGGGAAACAATCCTAGGAAGGACAGCAGAAGCTGCATTCTCTCGGGTAAGCTTAGACCTGAGCTCCTTTCAAGACCAGGTGTGTTTAATATCCTTCTTGCAAACACATTTTCCTGTAGACTTGGTATCTCTGAGAGGGCTCAGCTCCTGCTCAAGAGGTTTGGCTGAGTTAGACACCATTAATGTGATTGGGCAGTGGACTTAGATCTTAAACTTGGCTCCTTCCAAACACTGGATGGACTGGTTGAACCTGTAGTGCTGCTGCTGTTGCAGAGCCCGTGGGCTGTAAAGAGTGTTGGGCCTAAACCCTCTCCTAGCTTTGGAGTGGGGTCTGGGGAGTCTGATCCCTCCTCAGGACAGAGCTCTGTCCCTTTCCTAAAGCCACGTGCCAAAACACTTTGCTGAATCAGGACCTCTCTGGCACCATGACCAATTTGTACATACAGTAAATCAGAAAGGAACTGAGGCAAAGACTCGGGATACAGAAAGCTGCAGTGTCCGATTCAACGTGGTCAAATTACTGACTGTGTATGTTCAGGCTACTTGAACAAATTAAAAGTGGGGGCTGGAGGAAGGATAGTCAATGAGGCCTGTATGATTGTAGAAGGTGGGGGAAGTCAGGCTAGGGGTGCTCAGCAATACCCAAATTGTCCTGTTTGCCAATATCCAGGGATAATTTACACATCAAAAGGAGAAGGCGGAAATGGACATGAAAAGTGACAGCGATTGCCAAGTTAAATAAAAGCCCCTCAGTGAACATGAAGAGCAATAAGAGCCGTTTGGAAAGTTGGCTGGAGAAGAAGAGGTTATGTGAGAGCTTATACCCGACCGTCTTCTTGGCCCCTTGGGAACCAATACAGACATGGAATTCACTTGACCCGCAGGGCTGAGCAAAATATGGCCACACATCAGTAAAGCCTGATGCTTAAGTCATAGGAAACAAAAGCAGGACTGTGCCAGATGCCAGACGAGTGGGATCAGGTAGCATGAACCACAGCCTGACTTCAAAACGCCTGAGTAAATCTGGGCTGCTAAATTTCCACTGGACTGAATCTGAAGAAAATAAAGGAGAAGAAGAATGCTGTTTTTTTCTTCTCTAGCTGGATACTAGCAGAAGAATATAGGTTGAATTTGAATAAGCAAGAAGCAATATTTCTAAGACAGGGTGTTTTTTGAAATATGAGGCTTTGTACGTTTAGCATTAAAGCAATTTCTCTTCTTGTCATGAATCACCGAAGGACAGACACTGTGTTTAGGTGGGATATGAACACCCAAATGCTTCCTTGCCTCTCTGCCCTTGATTATATTTTTTTTAATCTCCTTTGCTTTGAGCAAATTCAGAAATATAGTCTTGATTTTGCCTATCACATCCCAGTCTCACTTTCTACTGCTGAATAGCTGCTTAAGATACCTTGTCAAAGAGTGTCATCCTGGCTCGACTTTGCTCAGAGATGGTGCGAATGATCTGGGCTTTCCAGAGCAAGCACAAGGAGAGCAAAACTAATTGTTGCCCCAAGCAAGAATCTTCCGATGAAAAGCTGATCTATTTTACACAAGTCCAAACCTGAAATAACTCCACAGACGTCAGTGCAATCACTCTAGATGTGCAAGAGGGGCGAATCTGCCCTCAAGTCCTCTGTCTTCTTTCCCGGGGGAGGGCAGCCTGGCTCAGGAGTCAGGGAGGGGGGAGAGCCTCTGCAAGGATTGCTGCCTTTTTATACAATCTGCATCAGTTTTGTGATCAAAGGCTAGAAGTGACCAGAATAGGCAGAGTCCTGGGCTTTCCCATTCACACGGCTCAGGCAGGCTTAACCCTGCCTGCTTAATGCCGGGCTTTGATGCGAGGAGTCATGTGCGGCTCCACCGCTGTGACTCTTTGTTCCAGGCAGTGCCTGCCTTCGGTGGGGAGAAGCAGAGTGGGCTTAAAACCTTGGCTGTTTAGGGCACATTAAGGCTCGAGACAGTCCAGAGTGCGGGGGTCTATGCCCATACACCCCTGAGCTGTGGTGGGATGAAGCCTCCAGCTGCCAAGGCCCTCTGCTCTCTAGGGAAGAGCCAAATGCCTCTCAGGGTGGCTCTATCTTTGGCTGCCGTACGGCGGGGATTGGATTACAAGCAGCTTCATGCTGACAAGGCTTTGGAGGAATAATAATATTGGGGGGGATAATAACATCCTCTAGGGAGTGAGGTTGTCTTTCTCTCTTACAGCCCTGGCACAGAGAGGCTATAGATTCTTACATGTAGCGGGAATTAGCCGTTTCTTCAAGACATATGTGCCAGTTCCAGCTAAAATGTTCCCAGCATGTGTTCTGGCACTGCAGATGGGATGGGAATCTCCCTGCAAAATAAAACAACTGGGGCTTCCAGAGCTGCTTGAAATCACTCTGCTTCCTCTGCCTGCAAGGCAATAGCGTTTCCCTTGGCACCTGCTCTTCCTTTCTTCTTCCAATGACTTGAGGGCCAGGTAGGGTTTTGCTCTATTGTATTATCTTTGAGACCCAGACTCCCATTTGCTGTGCTTGTGCATTGCTCCATCAGTTCGAAACAGCTATGCCAGTGTAATCCAGCTGAGCAAGCAATACTCCACATAGATGGTTTGGGATACTGAACTCCGAATTCAGGACAATGATGCTGAAAATAGATAACTTTTTTTTCTTGCTAAAATACAGTGCATTTCTGATGTAACTGATTTGCACTGTCTTTACAAACCCTCTTTACTAGCACCAGATTTAATACCTGAGGCAAAAGGAGAAAGGTTATTCTTAACAGCAAAAGGACATTGCAGCAACACGTCTGGAGGATGCAGGGTTCTAAGGCTTTCTCACAGGGCAAGGAAAGTCCCCGGGATGAAAACCCTCCTGCGTAGCAGAGAGGTGAGTGTGTTTCAGCATTTGTCCCGGCTGGGGAGCCCTCCTTGCGTGGAAGAGGTGACCAGGCGGCCAAGCCCCGGGGCAGTGTGAGAGCAGTGTGCTCTGAGAGGCCAAAGACCTGCCACTCGTGGGTGGACTGAGCCCTGGGACGGCGTGGCTGCTGTCACAGGCTGTCACCGAGCTGCTGCGCGTCCCCTGCCAGCTCCAGACGGGGAGATGCCACCAACTCAGGAGGGAGAAAAACTCGGCGAAGCATAATGCAGCTCTCTCCTGGCTGTCCCTGCAGAACAGCAGGGGGATTTGCTGCATAATCCAGAGGGATCAGCGGGCTCAGAGCGCTCCCGAGCCTAGGACTGGTTGGAGGGAAGCGCAGGACGGGCTGGCAGAGCGCGTCCGAGCTCTCAGCGGCAGCACACAGCGCGCATTGTGGCTGCGCTGCTGGCATCCCGCTCCATCGGCCGGCAGAGCCTCCGGAACAGCTGCTCGCCGCCTGCCCGACACCCAGCAAGGTGCAAACACTCCTCGGGGTGCTGCCGAGCAGGGGCAGCCCCATCCGAAGGGACCCGCTCCGGGAAGGGCGGACCTGGGGCTGCGCACATGCCGCTCCGCACGGGCAATGCACCATCTGCTGAAAGGGGTGCGGAGGAGGGAGCAAGGACAAGGATGGCTTCTCAGGGATGCAGACAGACTGGCATTTATTTGTTTTTTCCTAATGCAGCTGGATTGTTGAGAAGAAAAAGAATAGGCTGTAGCATAAAATCACGTCTCTGTCGGCTACAGATGTGCACGTCTGATGGATAAAGCAAATGGGGAACAGAGACCGAACTAATTTGAAAATCTGAGCTGCAGAAAAAGAAACAACCCCGAAAGAGAGAATCCAAGCCATGCTGCCCAGATCTCTTTGTCACAGGTCTCAGGAGAGGGTAGAGAAATCAAATCCAGCTCAGTGGGCTTTTAGCTGCCTTTGGAAGAAGTTTCTGCCTGGCATGAAAGCCACAGCCATGGCAGGAACTCGGAGGTGCCTTTCAGATGATTGCATTAGCTGTGGCTCCAGGTGTCCAAGGCAGACAGCTGACAATTACACCTTTTGTTTCCTTTTTCATGTTTGACAGCCAGATGCCTTTTTGATCTGCAGTGTGCATGTGTGTGTACGTGTATATTTATATATAACCTCGGATCTATCACTCTGACAGAGTCACAAATGATTTATCTGACCGTTTTAACAAATATAGGGCTGATTTACACACTAGACCATCAAATGTGAAGGGTTCCCTTTTGGCTCTCGTCATCCCCTGCAGTTTTACAAAACATGTTCTTTCCTGTGACACTAAAACTATAAGGCTGTTGTGTGGATTTTACTGAAGAAAAGCTGATCCTGTAGCTGGTTTCCCAAATAATGGAAGAGTTATATGGCAAAATTTTAGAGCCGAACTTTGGGGTTTAGAATCTCACAACAAGGCCTGCTGTGACTGCATGCCTGTAGCGCAGGATGCTTATGTAGAAGGGAGAGATGGCTCGGGAGCTGAGGGATCTCAGTGATGGAAAAGCAAAAGGCTGAGCAAAGTCATAGAGCAGGAGCTCTCTCTGCAGCTCTGGAAGTCAGACAAACCAGGAAATTCCAACTGACTGCATGTTGTGCAGCCCTTGTCAGAAATAGGAAGAAAATATTTGTATTAGTTCAGGTATTGAAAATTACTTTTCCTGCCAAAGAAGAGTTAAAAATCAAAAACCCCAAAGCCCCTCTCTTCCCTGTGTGTTTACTGCTGGTCACTGCGGGAGACGGAGTATTGGCTTGGAAGGCCTCTTATTGACCTTATTACATTCTTATAAAAAGCAAGTTGTTTTCTAGTTTAGAGCAGAGATTTTCTGCTCAGAGAAAAAAACCTTTGCTGGTTATTTCTGGCTCTGGAGCCAATGCCACTGCAGGAGCTCTGTCCTCACAGGTAATGGTGCAGCCTGCGGGAGACCATTAAGTGGTGTTCTGAGAGGCAAAGAGGGCACTTCCAGGCTCGAGTTACGACAGAGTAGTTTGAAACCATGGTGCTCACCACAGCACTCACAGCCTGCCATCAGAATTGCTTCAGAATAAGGCAGCAAAAACATTTGAGCAAACAGTTGTTGTGAACAAGAAAAACTCTGACTGAAGAAGGAGATTGGGCTAATTAATGTGTGACCTTATGGTTCAAGCCAAGACCAAGACTTGCTCAGACTGCAAAATAGTGGACTGCCATTATATAAAAGGAGACTTGTTACAGCAATTCCTTCTCTTTCCAGGGACTACTGGCTGGGGAATGAGAAGCCTGGGGTGAAAAATTTAGTTGCTTTCTGGGGTGATATGGGCAGTGAGGGCAAGTGTTGCAAAATAGAATTTTTCAAATTTTTTTATTTATTTATTTTTTTTTTTTTGCTACGAGACTATTGATGAATTGGAGGGGAAAAAAGTACAATTAACAATAAAATGCCGTTCCTGATAATGGAGGGTAAGTTCTAGATGCCTTAGAGATAGCAGGTGGTACAGAGCTCTTCCAGTAACAAAACCTCTGAAGATACCTGGTCCTACAGAAGAGCTGAAGTGAAAGCCAGAGGCTTGTATTTGATAATGCTCTGAGAGCTGGATGACCCTTGGAAGGAGGTAAGGCTGGCAGGGCTCAAGGTGCCACATCTCCCTTCCTGAGCCTGCCTCTGCAGTCTCTGCCTGTGCAGGATGTGAGCAGAGTGATGTAGGAGAGCATTGTCTGTAGGACTTGTGAAGTCTCTGAGGAAGAGCAAAGTAATGCTCCCTCCTGACTCTATTGTGATTGCAGCAAGTTCCTCATTTAATATTTATCACGTTCAGAATTCACAGGAAATCACTCTAAGTTGTAGTTTTAATGGAAGTTGACCCTGTAAACCAACTGATCAAATCTTGGGTCAAGATGACATGACATATGCAAATCATATGCAAAGCTCATGTACAGCTGCATGTACAAAGATCACACTCCACCACGAGCAAACCTCCACTGACTTCAATTAAAGTTTTGCCCAAGTCAGCTTGAGCTTTGTACATAGAGCTGTATGTGGGCTTTGCATATGATTTGCATATGTCATGTAATGTACAATGTGGTATTGTGTACTGGCTGTCTCCCCCTAATTAATACATGATAGAAAAACTCTTAGAGAATAATGATTAAGAAAAAAATTGTGCATAAGGAAATTGCTTGCAAATGACCACACTGGTGAAATTATAACCCAGTAATATTGCAGTCCCATTTATTTTCTGTTAGGTTTAATCACCACTAATAATTCAGTCAAGGGTAATTAATCTTTGCTGATCAAAGTACAGGAAAGGGCTGAAGTACTGTAGCTGCATCATAATGACACGTAATGCTGATGGCGCACAATTGCCTGTTTGCAGAGAGATGTGAAGATGTCCTCATCGGCACCCAGTCAATGAATGGGAGTTCATTATCACTCAGTACAGGAGAGAGGCTCAAATAACAAGGGAAAAAGCCCAAAAGTACATACACAGGCAGATGCTTGCAACTAGAGCTCAGCTCGTCCCTTGAGCTGGAGGGGTGTGTGCAGGGCAGCTGTGGTAGAGACCAGTGAGGGAAAGGACATTCAGAACTGATTTTTTAAATATCATTTTATCAGGGTAAGGTTCAGCTAATGCTGCACTTAAGGAAAAAAGAAATTTCAATTCCCAAACACTCCGATTCCCCAGCAGAGAGTGAATTTCCCAAGTTCTTTGTATCAGTCATTATCAGCATGGGACTTGTTACCTTCATGGGACTAGCTGGTACTTTCTTGGAAAGGACACCTTCTCTGGGTGACTTGATGAGGACTAAGTGACTTGTGCTTCTTCCCTTGAGGGAGGTGGCTGATGAACAGAGGGAGATGGACTGTGGGCAAAAGATCCTGCAATGGGAACAGCACGTAACAGAAAACTCAGGAGAGTGGATAACTAAGGTTAATCTTTGTTCTCCCTCTATGTTTTTGAAGAACAGTTTCAGATCATGATTGTGGCTGCTGTCCTGGACCAGGCAAAAAATCCAGCAAGACAATTTCCATCTATATGGCCAGAGAAAAGGGACAGGGGCAGGTTGCCTCCTGAATTGCTTCATGAATATATAACATGCTTGAACTTAGAAGGCTTGAAGTCAATGCTCTGCTGTGTTGAGTTTTGCAGATGACATTTAAAAATCCCAACACCTAATTTATTTAGTCAGGGTTCATTTATTTTAATCTTCCAGCCAAACCCTTGTTTGGGAACTTTGATCTGAAAGCGGTGTTTATTTTCAAAGTCGCAAAAAAACCCCTTCCATGCTTGAATATTCTATTTAAAATTCTTTTGATATTCCCTTCTATTGAAACTGCCACCAAACATCAGTGGTGTTAAAAAAACCAACACCTATTACTAAAAAGACAGACCATATTTAGAGCTACAATGGTCCTGAAGTACAGTGAATCAAAACTGGAAATCCATCAGTTCTTTGCTGCTAAATGATTTCCATGCTGGGCTGGCATTTATCTTCTAGAATAGAGAAGCCTTTCAGAGAACAGCAAATATCTGGCGGGGGGCCAGAGGCCTCGGATATAAGACAATTAGCACAACAGGGGAAAAGAAGGGCTTCCGGAATTAGAGATGAATAAGAAATATTTGTAAAGTGCACTTTAAGTTATTGGTTTGATCACAGCGAATGTTTGTCACTTATTTCTCATGGTTGCAAATGTGCTGTATTACTTGTCTGGCTCTGCTTTCTTCTGTAATTAGTTCCACCACTGAGTGGTAGGACTGGTACATACCACACTTGTTTTCCTCTACTTCATCTTTAAAAGACTACTTTGTTTGTTTCAAAAATAGGGAAAACAGCAACTTGTTAGTTGTTGCAAAGATAGACTGCTCCCTCCTAGTCCGCTGGCTTTCTCTCCATGCACAGCTTTAATTAGACGTGGGGATTTAAGCCTTTGCATTCTGAGGCATGTAACAGTCAAACTAATAATTAAGAGGATATATTTAGATGGTTTGAAAAACCCACTCTACTTCTAAGAGTAAATCTCGACGATTAAAAGTGCCGAAGGGTTTCCAGGCTCCTCACAGTATCACTAGCTGTAAATTTGCTCATCTTATTGACAAAGAAAAATATCCCAATCGCAGAACATAAACAGACTGTCAAGTCTTGACTATTAAGAGGTTTTAACCATTTTGTGCTACTCTGTTAGAAAGACAAGGTATGTTTTCATTGATCAAGGTCCCACCATCTGAGCTTCTGGAATTTCTTTAGGATTTATCTTATAAAGGTGAAGAATTAATGATAATATCATAATCTTGGCTAGTGTTAGGGACTGAAACAAGAATTTACTTGAAAACCAACAAAGGTGAGACATTCTTCTTCATTACAAAGCCCAGTTTAAGCCTCAGGTGGGATATCATATCTGCTTTTGGACACTACACTTCATGAAAAATGTAGGTCAACAGAAGCAAGATAGGTCAAAAAACTGAAAACATGACCCTGAAAAAAATTTGGGCATGCTTAGTCCAGAGAAGAGCAGACTGGTGTGTGATTTAGTGATCTTCAGATGTGCAGCAAGCAGCTGCAGAGGAGAACGGTTCTCCGTAGCAAATGGAAAAGGAAGTAATGGGCTTAAGGTTTAGAAAGGGAAATTTCATTAAGGCATTAGGAAAAACTTCCTGATGTAAAGGTAGTTAAGGACTGGGTTAGGCTGCCTGGGTTAGCTGTGGAGGCACACTGAAGGTTTCCCATGGCAAGCTAAAGCAATACCTGTTAACAATTGTTTAAGTTGCTGTCCTCGCTGACATGAATGGTTCTTGACATGGCTTCAAGTACTGAAGGACTGAATTAAGGTCTCCCTGGAGCCTTCTCTTCTTCAGGCTGAACAACCCCACCTCTCTCAGCCTTTCCTTACAGAAGAGGTTATCCATCCCCCTGATCATTTTTTGGGCCTCCTCTGGACCAGCTCCAACAGGTCCAAGTCTTTCCTGTACTGAGGATGTTGTGCCCCATGTGGGGACTCAGGAGAGCAGAGTAGAGGAGCAGAATCACCTCCCTCAACCTGCCCATGCTGCTTTTGACGATGTCCAGGATATGGTCAGCTTTCTGGGCTGTGAGTACACATCCTTGACTATGTCCAGCTTTTCATCCACCAGTACCCCAAGGTCACTCTCTGCAGGGCTCTTTTCAATCCCTCCATCCCCCAGCCTGTATTGATACAGGAGTTGCCCTGTCCCGGTGCACCACCTTGCACTTGGTCTTGTTCAACCTGATGAGATTCCCATGGAATTCTCAAGCTTGTCCAGGTCCCTCTGGGTCGCATCCTGTCCTTCAGGTGTGTCATCAGCACCACTCAGCTTGGTGTCATCTGTAAACTTGCTGAGGGTGTGTGCTCAATCCCAGTGTCTATGTCTGTTGAAGATGTTAAGCAGTACTGGTCCCAGTATGGACCCCTGAGGGACACCACTTGTCACTGGTCTGGGTGTGGACATTGAGCTGTTGACCATGACTCTCTGAATGTGACTGTCTGACCAATTCCTTGTCCACCAAACAGTCCATCCATCCGATCCACATCTCTCCAAATTAGAGATATGGATATTGTGTGGGACCGTGTCAAAGGCTTTACAGAAGTCCAGATAAATGACATCTGTAACTCTTCCTTTGTCCACTGATCCATCGTAGAAGGCCAGTGGGCTGGTGGGACATGCCCTTGGTGAAGCCGTGCTGGCTGTCCCGAATCACCCTCCTGTTCTCCATGTGCCTTAGCACAGCTTCAGGGATGTTCTGTTCCATGAAATTCCCAGGCACAGGAGTGAGGCTGGCAGGTTGGTAGTTCCCAGAGTCTTCCTTTCCACCCTTTTAAAAGATGAGTACAATGCTTCCCCTTTCCCAGTCACCAGGGACTTCGCCTGACTGCCATTGCTTTTCTAATATCATGGAGAGTGTCTTGGTAACTACATCAGCCAATTCCCTCCGGACTTTGGGATTCATCCCATCAGATCCCATGGGCTTATGTATGTTCATATTCCTCAGGTGGCCATGAACCTGATCTTCTCTTTCAGTGGGAGGGACTTTGGTCCCTGAGGCCCTGCCCTGAGGTCCATTCCCTTGAAAGGTGTGGGAAGAGCAGTTGCCAACCTATCTGTTATCTACATATCTGTTTATTTATCATGATGAAAATGTAAATGAAAATGAAAATGTTTTTCTCTTGAAAGGTTGTCATGAGATACTATTGACTATAGAAAACTTTAAGAGGGTTTTTTTTTTTTTTTTCTGAAAATCAAAGTGCCCCAGAAAAACCAAAACCAAAATATTTCATTTGGAGTCGAGCCAACCCAAGTCAAAAGTTGTACTTTGGCAACTCAGTGAAGAGTGCCTGCCCACACGGGGGCTTTCGAGTACAGCTTTGACTCAGGCCATGCCATGATCTCTGTTCTTTGGCCTTTTCCTAATGTCTCGTTGCCTTTCCTTGATGGGAGGCTGCAAGGTCTCTAGGAGGGTACAGTACAGCCTGGTTTAAGGACACCTTTCTGGATCTGAGGAGCCCGCACTACAATTTCCATGGACACAGCAGTGGCTTGAGGTGGGCTATTCGTATTTCCAAACTCTGAGATACTTCACTTTGAAATGATGAATGTTGCTCTTTCAAGTCAAAAAGCACCTCTTTTTAGTGTTTTTTAGGAGATTTTTTTTTGAGGGTTTCTATTTCTGACAGAAAAAACCATTTTGCATTGAAAAAAGTAATTTTTCATATTAGAAAACACAGGAAAACAGAACATTTCACAGAAACTTAGGCTCTCAATGAAAATAAAAAAACAACCACCCCTTTCTTGCCCCTTTCCTGACTCTCAACCCGACCGCACACAGGGAATTCCTAAAATTGAAACTCTTTTTATGGTGCCCACCACAGAATGAAGTCCTAGGATGTAGGTAGGAGCTGCAACAGCATTCACCCCTCCACAGAACCACCCTAGGGAGACGCGTTCCCAACTGGAGAGCAAACAGTGGTAGTGGGAATGACCTGTGGTTCGTGATCCCAATTGCTGTGGGGCAGGACACGGCAAAGCTCTTTCCTGAGTGACTGTTCCCCTACAAACCTCTGTAAGAGGGAGGTCTCTGTGAAGTTCCCCTGGTCAGGATATTATCAGATCCTCCTGCACTGTTCTGTCAGGTAGGTTGGATTCATCTCCTTCAGGAGACACCTTCCTTGTGGTAATTCTGCTCCTCTGATCTGTCAGGAGCCCAAGGCCAGGGTTCCTAAAGGAGGTTTGCTCCTTGGGCTTCATTCATGGCTGCATTTTTTTGCACCAGTTAATTTTAGCCCCAGCTCTTTGCCCTCTCTGAGACTTTGGCCTACCCTGTTCCTCATGTTCAAATGACTCCAAAGTGCTTTGAAGTTCTGCCTTAAAGGGTTTCCTTCCTTGCACTGCCAGTAGTCCAGAATAACTGCATCACAGGACACCCTGGCACGCCCCCATCTTCTTCCATGTCAAGAAAATAAAATAGCACAGAGCTGTGCAAGAAATGTCTTCCCCTATCGAGGTTTTAAGCCCAGCTGGAGATGAACCACCAGGCAGCTGCTTGCTCAACCTCCCCCCTTTCCTCTCCCCCACCCCAGAGAAATGGAGAAGAGAATTGAAGTAAAACATGTTGAGATAAGAACAGTTTAGCAATTGAAAATAAAGTAAAATACAATAACAATGGTAAATGATAATAATAAGGGAAAAAACAGGTGACACACAATACAGTTGCTCACCACCCACTGGCCAGTGTCAGATCCCCCTTCCTGAACCCAGAGTGGCTCTGTCTGTGTGACTTCCCCCAGTTGATGTACTGGGCACACTGTTGTGTGGTGTGGAATATCCCTCTGCTCAGTTCAGGTCACCTGTCTCAGCCATGCTCCCTCTCAGTTTCTTTTGGGAACCTCCTCACTGGCAGAGCATGGGAAAGGAAAAAAGAAAAGAGTCCTTGACTTGAGAGAAACATGACTTAGCAAAAACCCAAAACATCAGTGTGTTATCAACACCATTCTCATTCTGACTCCAAAACACAGCACTGTAACTGCTACTGACAAGAAATTAACTCTGCCCTAGCTGAAATCAGGACATTCCCCTTTTCCCATCCTGGTATTTCTCTTAGCTCTTTCCAAGCCCTTTACAGGTGTCACGTAGGAACTCTATGCAGAGCTGGAGCACCAGCCCCTAGATTCACATTGCAATAAAGCCTTGTGACATTAATGCAGCTGCTGGAGCATAACTGGAGCCTTTAAACTGCACTTTCCTTTGAATAGGGACAGGTAATTAACAGGGTCTGCTATTTGATTACTCATAAATCTAAAGCTGTATGAAAACCAGCTGTCTGTACCCAGAGTAGTTCCACTAGGAAGAAAAGCGGTGTTGGAATAAAATCCCTGCTGAACTGACACTCTGTCCCAGAGCCCTGGAGTGACCTGAGTCCCAGCCCCGCTTCTTCCAGAGACCTGGTGTGGGGCATTCTGGGGATCTGTCAAGACTTTCTTCTCTCCTGGCTGTAATGTTAGCCTTTTTGTGCCACTCCTCTTAAAGCTGCTTGAGGCAACAGGCATATCCATGGCTAACTGCTGAGCCAAACTCTCACCCATCCAAACAAGCTGCCGGTTAGTGACAAACGCCAGCTCCAGGCTGAGCCTCGTGTCCTGAGTTTGGGTAGAACCTGTCCTGTGTTTTATGGTACACATAGGCTATGCCTGGCTCCATGAGAGTGGCTAGAAAAATTAGCACACACCAGGCTGCCCTTTAGCAATGTCGTGGGCTTGGGAGGTGAGGCCAGGCAGCTCATCCTGCTGGGAAATTTCAGTGGGGAGCACTCTCGGGCATGACTCAGTCTGTTGTTCTGTGTTGCAGTTCTGGGGAAGATATCTCGTGTCAGAACATGCAGGGTGGCGACATCCTTGTAATTCCTTGGGAAAGATAAAAAGAAGCTCAAGTCAAAGGCTTTAACTGAGCTTCATACTGCTGTCCTGTATATTGGTTCATCATAAAGTTAAGCAATCCAGTAAAGAATGAATCAAACCAAATAAATGACAAAATTAAGACAGCTGCATGTTAGATGCAAGGAGGATGTTTTCCTAGCTGTATGCCTTGATCAGCCAGGGGCCCTGCAGATCTCCCCATGCTGAGTCCAGTTGTGCCTGAGTGTTCTCCTCCTGTCTCTCCAGTCCCTTGTCCTCTCTCTACTCCTAGCTCTGGTATTAGCATCATACTCTGACACCAGAACTCTGAAAGAAAAAGGAAAAAGAATACAGGAAATTTGTCTCCTTCCTTCTTGTACATTGAAAAGCACTGTATGCATGTTCTGGCTGTCAGCATTTCTAGGGATGGCTCCTTTTCAGAAAAGGGAATCAGGACCCTGCAGTGCCCCTCACCCTGGATGTGACCCTGTGCCTGCTGTTCCTGTACAACACAGGCAGATTTCCAAATGAGATGTGGGGAGCTGCTTGGGCGAAGAGTTTCTCAGTGACTGGTCAAAGTGACACACAGTCCTGCCATTCCTGTGATTCTTGTCACTCAAACCAGGTGCCTTTGTCACCAGAAGTGGAATCCTTTGCCTGCTACAGCTGATCTTAACTGCTGCTGAGCTCAAACTTCCCTGACTGGAAATCAGCTGCTCTCCATCCTTCTCACAGCATTTTAACTGCATGTGGGATATTAGTTACAGGTTGTCTTTTTCAGACCTATACTTCTGCATTACTTGTTGCTTTAGGAGCTGAAAAAATGCCACAAGAGAGAATAGCTCTACAGTGGCTTTTAGCCTCTCAGGACAAATCCCAGGGCTGACATCATCTGCAATTATGGTGCACAGATCCAAGCACTCTGACATAAGGTGGTAAATTATTCATGATTTGGCAGCCACCATAACTGGAGAGTGTGCTTTAAGTAACCTCAGAACTGCAAGTCTGGTTTGTCACCACAGTCATATTAGGCCAGTGGCCTATCTCTAAAAACAATACCTTGGATGACAGTGGTAGAACCTTGGTGTAGATGTATGTGGGATAAATCATTTCCCCTTGATGTCATGTGAGTTTCTTGGCTAGCATCTATAGGCAGACGGATTAAAATCCTTCCTGGATGGGGCCATGTGGCTTCTGCCCCAAAGACTTTGCAGTTTAAACCAAAAGAATGCTAAGTCCAGGGTGAACACCCAATTGCAGCAGATTTGGTGGGCCAGTGCAGGGCAAGAAGGGAGTGAACTAATAACCTTGGACAGGCAAACTTCCCATCTTGTTTGAACAACTTTGTGATCACTTCTGTGCTGGCCAAAGATTAGGCACAGAGACCTGGGCCCGTTGGACTGACAGGAAAAACAACAACCATGATAGAAACAGGTGGAAACTCTAACTAAGACTTGCAAGGTTTTAAGGTTTAAAGAGCTCAGGTGAGCAATGAAGATATACATAGTTCCAGCTAGGGTTATACTAAGGACAATCCTCTCTCTACATTTTGATAATTATATCGGAGTCCTAGCATAGGATGGAAAATTAAAGCTGCTATAAGCAACCAGTGTGGCTCTTGTAGGTGATTCTGCACCATTACACAGAGAATTGAGGTAAGACTGAGACCACCATGGGGGACAGAAGGGGAGGAAATACTCTCTGTCATCGGTGTTTTGCCCCTATGGAGACTGGGGGCAAGCAGAAGGTGACATCCTGGCTGGTTCTCAGGATGTGAGAATGTCTGGAGAGGAATCCCAGCACTGCTGCCTGCTGTGGCTCCTGTAGGTTTTCCTTTCTTCCAGGAGAGAGACACCAGCAATTTGTGCCTCACTTCAGCACATCACTACTGCGGGCCAGAAACAACTGTTTGATCTTAAAAGGCAGTTCCTGATGTCTGATAAAATGCATTTTCTTCTTGCTGTTTGCCCTGATACTTATACAACTTTACCATACACCATAATCATCATCACTGTATTAAGAACATATTAATTAATCCAGGAACCCTGGGGGAAAGCAACCATGCTCTTGTTTCCTTTGTGAGAGATGTATCTTGTTACTCAGAGAAAACCCCTTTGCATCAACTACTCTACTGATTACTATTTTCATTGAAGACCTTTTTCACTCATAATCAGTTATGTTATCTAGATGTAAAGTAGAGGCTGGAATAAATTTTTCAGAGAATGTTGAAAACTGCAAATGACCATATATTCACAGATTTTCACAGCCACTGGGGACTATTATGTTCTTTACCTTGACCTCTTGTAAAGCTGAGGTCACAGAATATGACCAAATAACTTATTTATATGGCATTAGAGGAAACATGTTCTTTGTAAACTGCATTTTAACTAGTTATTGCTCAAGGAATGTGTGTCTGTTAGATTGCTTTTATGTTGTGCTGAAAATACAGTTTCTTCCACTCCCATTTAAAATTTCAGTGTCTGCACTTCCTCCAGATCCGTGGAGCTGGCTGTGCTGGTACCTGATAATGCCAGAGACCCCAGCAGCTTTCTGCAGTGCTGATGCAGGGGCCTGTGCTCAGGCATCTGTTTGGAGTGTACCCAACTTCCCTCATGAAGGGGACAGAGGGAGGAATTGCATGGACAAAAATTAAATCTCCTTTCCTGAGCTGAACACTGACTAAAGGGTATTTTGCCCATTTTGAAATTATTTCTTCCTGCTAGTGTGGATGAAATGTGTGGTAGTTGCCCAGGAAGAAAAAATTACTTGATTGTTTGGAGGCAATGTAGAGTCCTGTTCCTAATGCAAGGGGAGATAATGGAGGAGGATCTGTTAGAGTTTTTGCAGGACACCATCCAGGCTGGGACAGGCATTGCTGAGCTGCAACAACAGCTGGAGTCTGTTTGGACAATGCTGTGCTCGTCACCAAAAACTCCTCTTTGAACTGGAAATGCCCTTTTTACACCTGTGATGTGGCTGGTTAATTGCAATGAGAGTGCATCATGACTGGGGATGATGTGGAACCCTTGGAGAAAAAGGAGAGTGCTTGGGAAAGGGGACTTGGCAGATTTTCATTGAGTCTTGTCTCTTTTGGGGGAAATCTCTGCCACAGGAAATAAACTGAAAGAAGGTAAAAGTGACTGATTTTAGAAGCTGGAGGAGTAAAATCTGACAAGGTAAGGTTTAAAGTGCTGTTTGGTACATTAAAATGATTGTTGTAGCTATACTTGGAATGCGGTGTATAGGCTGACTTCAGAGGAAAATGGTGCTATAGTTAATGTCTTCTGAGATGCTAAGAAGAAAAGCGTCCATCAAAGGTTAGATACTGACCTCAGAGAATGAGAGTTATGTAGATTAAAATACATCTGGGTAATAACTTGAATGCACAATGTCTTAATGAAGGATAAATAAAGGCCAAACACTAATGCCCCTTCCTATTAAACAAGATGCACCAGCATCAGCTGAAAATAGAGCCCTTTGCAGGCAGGTCCTTTGAATTTCTGCACCTTTGAAGAAAAGGCTGCACAAGGATTGGTAAGTGCACTGCCACTCAGCAGCTGTCCAGGAGAACCAAAACATAGCAACACTACTAGCTGCAATCTGCCAAATCCAAATCCCTCTGCAAAACAAAATCCCAATAAAACACTAAGCTGCAGGAAGTCAATAATTGTATCCAATTAGGCAGGATAAGGGACCTGGTGCCAATCTGATATCTCACACTTGAGTGGGGTAGACACAAGTGTGGTGGGATGCTGGTGACAATTTTTCCTCCAGCAATATGTGATGAACTTAATTCTGCTTATAAGTGGGACATTTCCATGGAAGTTGGTAGTCCCCTGCCCTGCAATTCAAAAGAAGTGGTTTTGAATTTTTTTTGGCATCTACTCACACCTGAGTCGGTATGTTTGCTCAAGGGTAGGAGACTTGGATATGAAGCAATCAGATTCCTCTCCTCCTGCTGGAGCCATAAATCAGCATTAGCATGTTGCTGGCCTGAAGCCTGTGTCCTGCCCCCACCTTCTGCACCAGAGGAGCTGGGAATGTCACTTCCACAGATCCTGTACCACAGCAATTCCCCAAGACCTTGTCACTCTTTTGACTTTCTCATCCCAGGATGCTGCCAGAAGATGGCCACTGAAAGAGACCTACTCTGCAGTTCACAGAGCAGAAACATGTTCAGTGCTGAACACTGCACAAGGGCAACAACACATTTTCTTAGCTTGCTGGTGAGCTCGTGCAAGCAGAGCTAGTAGTGCCTACACATATATGAATTATTTTGCCTTAAAAAAAAATCCTACAAGCAAAAAGCCACCCAGGATTCTAAAAACACCAGAAGACTAAATTTGATGTTTAAACCTGTATGAGTTACTACTGGATTTATAGCTAATCAGTGCCAGGGAGTGGCATCCTTGGAGGAAGAGCCAGTGCCTGCAGCAAAAATCTGTTTGGAGGAAGCTGTAGTGATGCCTGTCACTGTTAAAGAATCTGATTTATAGAAGAGAGTCACAAGCTTTATGGAAGGGAATTGTGAGACAGGGCAGACAGAATGGAGAATACATGGGGGATCAAACAATACTCAGCAGCACTTCTTAAGAGACAGAAATAAAAACACGTATCAGCAGCAGGTAATCAGCAAATTGCCCAATTTGTAAGGCCTCCATCACATTTTTCTCTTTGCCCCTTTATACTCTGGAGGCTTGGTGAGTCTGAAAGCCATCACAGAGCCAGCCCAGTTTCCCTTCTGATCAACACTGGAGTGAGAACTGGAGTGGTGGTGGTGGTGGCAGAAACCTCTGCTGCCAAAGAGACATTGACCCCTGAGCCTTGCTTACAGTCAGAGGGATGCCTGCTTCAGCTTACATCCTTGAATATTTTAAACCTGACATTCACACCCCGTGTTTTACTACCTGCAGGTTTGGCATCCTTAATGTACTTTGAAAAAAGCACACTGCTGCACAGGAACCTCTGCAACAAATGTTGTGTATTAACCATGTATATATGACAGAAAAATGTGTATCCAACTAAAGCCTCTGTTATATACACACACGTGCCAGCAACACTTTTACAGTTTTCAGCATTTGGTTTTGGTGCTTAAAATTCAACGATGTTCATGCTTCAAAAACTGGAAGGATAACACGAAGACAGGAGGTGCCTCAGGGCAATGAAAGTTACTTCTTAGAGGTATTTGTGACACATGATTTTAAAATAGGATGCTTAGCTTTTATTACACCAAGTTGTTTCTGTTGGCCATAGACACACAGGAATAGAGTAAATCCATTCCTAGTCTGGTTACTTCTTCTCCTTCACTTCCAAGAAATCCAATTTTTGTTTTAAAAAATGTACATGTAATTAAAGGACATGTAATTCAGCAGAAAGTCTTTAAAATGCATAACTGATTATCTACTTCCTGTAATTGCTGGTTTGTATATTGAAACTTAGATTGAGTTGGCAGACAATAAAAGATTATTTTTTAATTAGATATACTCATCCCTGTCATTTGGGAATCGGGGATATTTTCCACCAGTGTTATTCTTCCTATCCAGGAACACGCACTAATCTCTTGCTTGCTATCAATGTCATTTTTTTCCTAAATGAGAAATAAACAGAAGCCTGCCTCTCTTGCAGAAACAGCACGACTAGGCTGTGTTTTCATTTCAGTTTGATAGGATAGTGGTAGCAGGATGGATATATGTGTATAATACGACAAACAGCAAGACTGTGTACCCTGACCAGTTTAAAGCTCTGAGATTCACTTGCAGTCCTCAAAGATATTTTATATTCATTCTCCACTAGAAATTCTGCTTTTGCATCAGAAGATTGTCAGCACAAAATTATCAGCCCCAAACTATTCTATTATGGGCTCCCAAACTAATTTTTTCTGTTCCTTGTGACAAATGAAGCAACTGTTAGCTGTCTTAAAAGACATCTCATGTAACCTCTTGCCCTGCAAGCTCCATCTAAAATGACATCTCTAGAGACCTTTCTTTGCTTGATGATGGGCTCTCAATTTATAAATCTTTTCCCAAGTGGGGACAACATTCCAAAGCCATCAATAGGGTCCCCACACCTCTCCCACTCATCCTGCCCTGCTCCCTCCAGAGCTCCATCACTGTCATGTGGTGACCAGAGCAGTCGATTTCCTGGCAAAGTAACGGGTGGTTTTGGGTATTTTTTCAGCTGTCCTTTTCATGTAATTCAGCTGCCAGAAAAGAGGTGGTGGAAGCACTGGCCTCCCTTCCCAAGCCTTCTGAAGAAACTGCCATGGACCCGTGTGTGCAAGCTCAGCCAGTCCTGGGTTCACACTTCTGGATAGAAAAGGATGTTTTGTGATTTGGGGCACATGGCAAAGCTGCCTCTCTCACTGAAAACACATCAGATTTTGCTTCCCCCTAATTTTTGATTAACCTTCTTTCCACACCTGCAGACGTCTGTGCTTCCTCTTCCAGACTGTGCCTTGTCACAGCACTGCCTATGCAACTCCTGTTCCTGCCATCCCTGATAGCTTTCCCTCCTGACTACTGTAAATCTCCTTCTATTGCATTTTTTTTTCCCTGCAGGCCTCTCTCTCCAAACAAAAAGGATGTGATTCTTCTCTCACTCCCACTGGCTTTAACCTGTTGTAGTTTGCCATGTCATTATTCATGGTTTAAACGAGGCTAAGTGAGAGAAGAATGGTGCTCAGTGATTTTCATTATGCCAAAGCCATGCTATTCTCTGCACGCAGGCTGTGGTATTATATCCCCCTGTCCCTTCACCACTTTCAAAGGCTCCTTTCCTCCTGATCAAGCTCAATAGAATGCTAAAGACTTCCAGAGCTTGTTTTTGAACTTTCCTGACCCTGCTTCTCTGATCTCATACCCACTCCCACACACATTTACTTGGGTTTTCTAATCTGGCTATGTCCTGTGGCTGCCCAGCTCTGAGCATCTGGGTGTTTGTGGTTATTTATGCTTCCCATTTGTCTGATGCGTCAAACCTGTGAGTCATTTTCCCTCTCAGGCTCACCTTTGCAGCTTCTCTCACTGTCCCAGCTGGCGAGCAGGCGCCGCTGCCAGCCTCCCTTTCCACCTCCTCAGGGTGAGACCGAGGGCTGAGCTGTGATGCCTCCCTCACTGCACAGCTCTGGTTGGGTTGACCTGACTCTTCCTTCTCTTTATTGATGCCTTGGGTTTTAACTTTTATATTTTTCAAATCCTGTACTGCCTAGTGTGTAACTCTGAGGTTTCTTGTAGCCTGTTAACTTCTGCACTCTCATGCTAGGTAAGCATAACAAAGCCTCTCCAGGCTGCTCTCCAAGGACACCCAGCCCGTCCTAGGCCCAAAATGTCTAAACCAACATCTTAAGAAGGGGTTGAGCTTGAGGAAATTACATCATTAACTGAAGTTTTAATTGGAGAATTAACCCTGATATGCAAATGGACCAAACATATAAAAGAGTGAAGAACTCATGACTCATGGTCCATCTTGGGGTCCATCTTGGCAGTAGCCTCTGGACTCCCCAGGGTGTACCTTTGAAGGCCCTTCAAGTAATTACCTACTTTTATTCCCTTATTCCTGTCTAGTCTCTGTTTTTAGGTGGCCATTTCAGGCATCATTATGATTTCACGAGACCTGGTGGCTTTTCTCACTTGCACCAAGTGTCCAGAGACCCCTCATCTGGCTGCTGTGTGCATGTACAGACATCAGGATGTGATGCTTTCCCTCGGTGTCTTCCTCCAACAAAGCTGCCATGCTGCCCTGTGAGACACCTCACAACATACTCCTAGCTCCAGCACCCTCCATCCAGCTGATTTCCACCTCTTCTCTGCCCCAAAGGTGTCTGAGGAGGGTGATGGGCTGTCCCCTGAGGGCACATGTGGCACACCAGGATCATGGGGTGTCTCTGACTGTGGGTCCAGGGTGTGATTTAGCTACTGGTGGCACCACACGGGTTTTCCCAGTCTGGTCAGCACCCAGGCACCTTCCTGTGATTAAACAGTGCTAATAAAGCAAGCTTTGTCAAAGCTGGTGTTTTTCAGGCTGCGTTTTAATGCCGTTGGCTCAGGATATACGTTCCTGTAATAGGATCCTCACGTGTGCAGGCATAGGCTGCTCCTTCCTTTCCTTCAGTAATTGCTCTGCTGCCCTTTATGTGGCGAAGAGAAAGTGAGAGGTGGTGAGCAGCTGAGTAACCTCTAGCTGCTACTGCATCTTCAGGAGGCCTTTCAGGCTGGCAGGTGTAACCTTTGGAGAAGACATATGCTATCATCACTCTTCCTCTCCACCCAGCGAGCTCCAGCTGAGGTGATATGTGATCAGATGATTCAGAGAAGCACCCCAGGGCAGGACTGCCTGAAATATCCAGGTGTCAAGTCTACTACCATCTCTATATAGCTTCCTTTTTATTAGGGAACATATAATACCTTGTGGGTATTGCCCAGAGCAGCAATTTTCATGTGCATACCTAACCCTTGAGAGGTTTGTGCATCTTCCCAGGGCTGAGGCAGATTCTGTGCAACTTTTTTCCTTCACAATAGGTCCAGCAATGTGTTTTGCCTCAATGTGGCAAAAACATTTGAGATTGCCTAGACAAAAAGGAAGAAAATACTTACATTTCTGTATAAGTGACAGCATCACTGCTAGAAATAGTCTTAGGGATCTTTCACTATCCCAGAAGTATTGATCACACTGACTTAGAGTGAGACCAGAGAAGCTAAGCCTTCTTCTGAGCTTTACCAGCTTTTTTAAGTCTGGCTGGTCAGCGGGTACCATCCTCTGATTATACAACCCTCACCCAGTATCTGTTTTGCTACAAGTTTGTGAGAGAGCTGGGGAAAGATGTGACCAGGGAGTTTCACCATAGGGGAAACTGTGTCAGATCTTCTATACCTCCTTATGCAGAGATCAGTCCCGGGAAATAAATGTGAGGCAGTCACCCCAATTGTCTTTGATGGGAATGAGTATGGCTGGGAAGAAACAAGGTTGTATTCCTGAAATTCCAAGGCACTTCTCTGGAGCTTCCAAGTTTTTTCACAAAATCAGTTTATCACAACCCCCATCCAACATTTCTGGCTCTTTGGACTGAGATTCCTTGTGCTGACTGCTTGGTTAGAGGGTTCAGGCCCATTCTGGAGGCTGGAGAGGTCCTGGTTCCCTTCCAGTGGGATACTTTAACCAGTGGCAGCATTGTAAGAAACTTCATATCCAGTGAAAATGAGTGTTTTGACCTATTGTACACTGAGGACATACACTTTCTTCCCCTACAGTACTTTAAGTTAAGCTATTCCTTACCTCTGCCCAGGATTTCAGAGTCTGTTCAAGCAGAGTAAAAATTTCAGATGCATTTTCTGCACGTGCCCAGATTTGCTCTGGAGCACGTGTGATGTGTCCAGCAATTCCAGGAGCCACGGGCCTTTGGTCTGTATGCTGGACAGATGGTCTGTACATGCACAATAAATGCCATGTGTTTCTGAGCACAGACCATCTGCAAAACGTGGGCAGAGCATGACTGATGCTTCCTGAAAACCTGGGACAGAAATATGGCAACCCTATGGCTGATGCTCTGCAGTGTGACTGAGACCGGGATTTTTCAAAGGGCTTTGGCCTTTCTGGTGCCGCTGACTGCAGCAAATCTTTCAGAGCAGATGCTGAGCAGGGCTTGGACTCCACGAGTGGGTCATTTGGTAGGACAGATGTTGCACATGCTGGATTTGTGAGTGCAGCAAGGAAAGGCAAGGAAATGCTTCACTGGGAGGCTGTTTGAAAACCATGGGGCCGTGTGGAAGGCTGCAGAGTGCAGCTGAGGTCAGGAAGATATTTTAACATTAATTCAGTGTGATGAAAGGGCTGTGTGGATCTTTTAATGGAGTTCTACAGATACAAAAATGCACCTACTCATATTGATAACTGTTTTATTTATTCACTTATTAACCACCCTTGAAATTACACTCTATTTTAAAAGTATCACTATTTTCTTCTCCAATGGATACCTGATTAATGTCTTGTAAGCCACGTATGCCCTGGAAAATGACAGCGATGTGTTTCCCAGATAATAGCTAAATAATTCTCTGAATGAGTTATTGTCTCAGTAGCTCTGGTAGACTATACTCCCCACTTGGTGAGCCCTCCCCAAGCAGAACCAAATTTACTTTATTTTGCACTAATTTGGAATGGTATTAACCTAAACATTCAGCAGTGAGAAATTCCCCAAAAGCTTTTCTGTTGGGTTTTCCCTGTTGGTGTGACTCATATTTTGAACTCTCCCCAATGAAAAGGTCATCCCATTTATTCCAAGCCTTACTTGAGACTTTCCTATAGCCAATATTTATGTAGGAGAACACTCTCATTAGCCCACTCCTGCTGCCTCTCAAGAGTATTTTGTGGATTTTTCAAATTTGCAGTTCTCCTGTATTAAGGAAGGAAGAGAAGATAGTTTTTGGAGAAGATAGCCTGTTCCCAGAGGAGCAAAACACAACTTTTGGGAATGAAAATTCCTGTCATCCCACTGTGGCCTTCACTGTCTCTGGAGTTTCTGGCGCCTGGGGATAATTCACCAGCACATCACAAGAAGTTAATTTTAACCTCTTGTCTTGGCTCACCTCATTACTCTCATTTCCCATTCCCTTTCCTATTTTCTCCCCTTTCTCCAAACCCTCCCATCTCCCAACTCTCTGTTTGGGTGTGCTGGGTCACTGTGGTCTGCAACACCAAGAAAAGGGAGATGCTTTTGAAGGCGTTAGGCTTTTTGAGCTTAGCTTCTCTCTCAGATATGGCCCTTGCCATACTTTTGCAACTGTCAGCCATCCTACTATTCTTTATCGCTATTATCTTTGCTGAAAAATAAGTGTGTGTAAAGTAACCATCTAATTTTGCAGCTGCAACTGTCAAATCTTTCAGTTGTTGCCTGTCTGCTCTGCTCTTTTTCACACTGTTTATTTTATTCACAGGGCTGAACAGCCCATTTCTATTTACTTCTGTATACTTTGCAAGGTCTCGCTCTGTTTGAGTTTTGGCATTTTAGTCTCAAGCTTCTTGGCCTCTAAAGTACTGCTCTCTTTGCTTTGTCTTTTTTCCATTCTTTGTTGGCCCTTCGTTGATTGCTATTACACTTTGTTGAGGTAGTTTACCCATTCACTTACATTAACAGTAATTTTTACAGGCTTTATTTTTCCCTGGCTTGGGACATGTGCTGGAGGTAGTTTCTGTACTTTTGGCTGAAAGGAATCGCAGGCCTTTCCCACATTCATGCTTTTCAGCTCTTTAGTCCAGCTGAGCTCGCTAATTAGTCCCCTTAATTTCTCAAATTTTGCCCATTCGAAATGTAGAACCTTAATTACAGACCTATTTTTGTTTACCCCTTCATTTAATTTAAACTGAATCAACTTGTGATCTCTCAGTCAAAGGTTATTTTCTTTGATCGCTTCTTCTGTAATGCGCTTGCTATTTACCAAAATGAAGCCTAAAATAGCATCAGTGGTTCAGTGCTCTTTGGTGAATTAATTTGTTGGCAATTACATCTAAGACTGTCTGGGCCGTGCTGCCAGTCGTAGCTTCTGTGTCCGTGAAACCATGTTTATTTTCCTCAAATCTCATTCCTTAATGACACGGTGCATCATCTGTGCTATTGATAAAGAAGTAAATAAAATGCTAAAAAAAATCTAGAGAGGAACAGAGAACACAACAGGGAGCGTTTTTATGCCACTCTGTAATTCTTTAATGCTGTATGCATTTTGGGTACATCCCATCTCCTAAAGGATATAGAATACACGGAAAAGGTTCAGAGATGGGCAGCAGTGTAATATAGAATATAATATGGAAGAGCTTCTGTCTGAGGAACAACTGACTGGGATAACAGGCTTCAAGCTGGAGATAGTTGGAGGTACCTATACTGGCAGCTGGGGTGCCATAAAAATGGTAAATAAGCAGGGATTGGTCACTGAACTCCCCTAGATAAGGGAATAGGAGGGGGTATGAGGAAAACTTGGCAGCTGGTTAGTTCAAAGGAGGCATAAAAAAATGTTTCTTCTTATGGTGTGTAGTTCTGTGAAACTTCTTCTTTCCACAGGTTGCTGTGCCTGTTTTATAGTGTTCAAAACAAACAAACAAAAAAGCAAACCAGCCCTAGGCAGATTAATGGAAGAAAAAAAATCTAGTGAAGACTTCTGCCAGTACCTCTGACTCAGAAAGCCTGTGTAGGCAAGGTATTCATCCTGAGGAAGTATCATCACAGACTTTCTGACTTATGTCCTGACCTGGACATCTGTCTTTGGCCATTTTTTTGGGACAAGATGGACTTCTAGTGTGTAGGAATGCTTCTGTAACCCCCAATACAGTGATGAGAAAAGGAATTCAGCATACTGAGAATATAATGACTCCAGAATGATTCCCTGTTCATGACTAGGGATAACATAGGAAGATTATAGGGTGATGAGGCACTTGAACAGGTTACCCAGAGACGTGGATGCCCCATCCCTGGAAGTGTTCAAGGATGGGGCTCTGAGCAACCTAGTCCAGGAGGGGGGTGGAACTAGATGATCTTTAAGGTCCCTTTCAACCAAAACCATTCTATGATTCTATGATTATTAGCAATTTATATTTGATTTTCCTCTCTTTGGATATTGGTACAGGCCTGGGTCGTGCTCAGTTCTGTGTGGTTTGTGCTTGCCATTTCTGCTTAATTTCCAGTCACCTTTTCAGCTGGAAATGATCTCAGTGCTTTCTCCATGCTCTGGTGGGCAGCGTGTCACTGAGTGAAATGCCAGGGAAACACAGAATTCTGCTCCAGGTCTTCTAAGGATTAAAGGCAGGTGAGGCCAAACCATTAAGAAAATGTGATTGACTAACAATTATGACCAAGTTAATGGCCCCATGTATTGCATACCTGTGCCACAGTGTTCTTAGGCATCAGAAATCCTGTGAGTCCACTGAGACCACTGGACTCTGCTACCAATGTTTATCCTGCTCTGCCTTACCTCTCTGTTTGCAGAAAACACTGCCAAAGCTGAGTTCGTATCTTGCAAACCTTTAACAGCTGCCTGATGTTCCTTTAATCTTTCACATATGCTGCATTCAGCCTCCTTACAGTAAAAAGCACATGTTTTTTAAATGCTGCAGCCTCCTATAGGAGGTCCAAGTTTTGACTTATGACCTGCAACCAAAGGTAACCAGCAGTGTGCAGTTGCACGAACTTTGGTGTTGCTCAGACAATGGGATTGTGTTCAAAGGACTGGGATCCTCCACCCTGCTTTTGGTAACTGGCTCTTGCTTACACAAAGACATAGATCTGTCTTGGCACATGTGGGGAGAATAGCCTGTCTTTCCTGGATTGTTTCCTTCTCCAACTTTTGTCTTGTCTGTTAAGGTCATTAGTTCCTCGGGCAAACTCTCTGCACTGTTTGTTCAGAGCTTAGAACAAAGAGATCATAGCCAGGCCCCCAGACACCACCGTAGAGCTGCTATGAATGATCCTTTTTCAAACTGCACGGATCACACTGGGGAACTCCCACTTGGATATTTCCAGACTGGTCATATGCACATCATTCTGACGATTGATTTTTTGTGGTTGCTTTGAAAATCAACAGTTTACTATGGGTTCAATACGAACAGAAAAATAAAGAAGCAGTGTTCTTACCATGTCTCTCATGAGATAATCCCTTTTGGATATTTTCCAAGCTTTCTTCTTCCTGAGGATTTTTGTTTTAGAGCTTTTGTCCCTAAAAATCTTTGATCATTGTGCCTACATTAGTCTACTTTGGGAGCATCTCAAATTAAAGCTCTTCAAAAGTTACAAATTTTTTAAAATTCACAGTGCATTTAAAAATTCTTTTGAATACTTTCCTACTCCTTCACCTCCCAGAGTTCCTATTTTTCATTAACACATTCTTTTTTAAAACCTTTTCATCTTCTTCACCTTCACTCTATGTCAGTCTATGGCTGATTGATTCAGCATGTCCTCAAAGCTAGGACTGGAATCCTTCCTGTTTTCTTCAGCACTTCCAACTACCTTCCTGGCTCTGTCCTACCCTTGTTCTGACTCTTTGTCATAGGTATTTTCTCCTTTCATTTGTACTTGCAACTTCAGGAAGCACTGCCTCAATTTTTTTTCTGTGAGAGGGCCACCAGGAGCTTGCTATCTTCATGTAGCCTCCCAGTTCCAATCCCATTTAGTGGCTTCTGAGCCTGGTTAATAGAGTGACTCACCAAAATATTTTGCATCTCTCTGTATCAGTTGAAAGAGCCCTTTTGCATCAGCATGAATTTATATATAAATATGTATGTGCCATCCTGCTAACTTGGGGTTCTATTTACCTGCTCATGTGTCTGTCTATCAAGCACTGTTCTCGATGGAAATTACTTCAATGTCTCTTCGTTACTTTGAAGTGATTTCTAGACAGCCACTTATCAAAGAATATTAACATTGATGGCAGATCTATTTCCCTATTCCTGCAATTAAAAATTCTATCCATTGAAATGGTTTTTATGGGCCCATGACTGAAGCAAAAAAATGAGAAAATTCTGCCTGGGAATGCAGTAATACTTTATGTAGCAGAGGGCAGTAGGACCAAGTACAGGGCACTGAACAAATGTGGTATTCCAAGGAGCACACAGGGAGAGAGGAATTGAGCTCCACTGAATTCAGTTAGCTATTAGCTTCAGCAAGGCAAAGAGTCCTCCCTCCCCTTCTCCCTTGCACAGCTCTCACATAAGCAGGGATCCTGAGAGCTGGTCCTGACAAAAGGTGCTGTGCAAGCTGTGGTAGTCGTAAATACAAAGGGTTTTTTTCTTCTGTTCCCCTTTTCTTTGATGTGTTATTGCTTTATACATCCTGAAGTTTAGGAACTGTCAGGATTTCTGGACCTGATGCTTTTACTTTGTTGATCAGGAGTAGTATGGGGCACTGTAAGACAGTCTGGTTTCAGCAGACCCATTATCTGACAAGGGCTATTTGCTGTCTCTGGTTTGGGCATATAATATAGATGGCTGAACAAGGCGTCAAGGCTCCCTGTTCAGTCACAGGACTTAACCTGGCCTGTTTCACATGAAAGCTCTTCCAAACATCATTCTTGAACTATTTTGGAAAATTATGAGATGCACCTCCTGGAAAATTACACAGGGACCAAGTTTGCATGGGGCAGTAGTGCTGCATTTTTTCCTTTTCTCATGATTCCCAGAATAGGCAGGCACTAAATCAAGCTCTGCACAGCAGTGCTCACTGCTGCAGCTGGTATCAGTGTGACTGGCACTGTGCTCTCACCACTTTCATATGATACATGAGATGTTCCTGGCCTGGATTCAAAGGGCAAAGCGGAGAAGGAGAGCAGTATAGGCCCTGGCTTTTGCGCATTTTGTTTACTGGAACATCCTTTTAACCATTCAACAGTGCACACTGCTGGGCTGGGGGAAAGTCATTAATGTTGCCCTTGATAAGAGGATCAAGTAATAGTGCCATATGCTCCCATGCAGTGACATGCAATCACTGCCTGGAAGAATTTTAAAACTGAAAAGCCAGATTAGACTAATTTTTGCTTATTTTGCTTTACTCTAAGAGTATACACCATCACTTCTCCTGTGCCACTGAAGGATCTGTGCAAAGCAGAGACCTAGAAGAACCAGCAAATCAGGTTTTTTTTCTTTAAATAACTGTTTCTCTGTAGCCTGACTTTGTTTTAAAGGAAAGTCTGCTTATCCCCTTATTCATGGAGTCAGGGCTCTGTGCCACCACTCCTTGTTCTGGAGAGCTGCTTATCATGACTTCATCTCTGTGACCTGAAGTGTTCCCTAAGGAGCACTGCCAGGCTGGGTCTCCACAGCCATCTGCAGAGGTGCAGAGCTCCCTGGGTAGGTAAGAAGCCTTTTCAGCTCTGTGAAGCCATCATTAAAAAAAAATAAAAAGAAAAAAAATTAAACAATGGGCAAATTGGTAACATTCCTTACCTCGTGCTTTCTTTGCAAGAGGCTCAGGTCTTTGTTGGCTCCCACCTTAATCCACTCCTGCTGACATGCATCAAGCATAAATCAGCACAGACCCTGGCCCCTGTACTGTGTAAACATGAACTAATTAATCCTCCTTACAGCCTTTGGAGGCTGCAAAGGAGCTATTATCATACTTCTCTTCATAGAGTGTGTAACTGCAGCAGTGTGGATAAAAGATTAAAGGACACAGACATAATGATTGCTGAACTTGGGTGCAGAAGAACTCTTGGACCTCTCTAGAGCACTTTTCACGTAATTTTTTAGCAGTCCTAATTGACTAATAAGCAGGAGGGGCTGCATAAGCTATTTCAAGACAAGCTTCAGGGCCTTATCCTTATCTGTGTTACGCTTACAAATCCACAGAAATTCTGTTTGCTCCTTGGAGGGGTTTACAGCAATGCTGAAAATCAGAATCTGGCCTGTCATATTAATACAAAATGTGAGGGAAAAATACCCAACAACAAAGAAAGAGCAATGCAGAATATAGGTTTGTTACAACCAAATTGGTTATGTTTGTTTTTTTCTACATTAACGCTGTCCAGCACTCCCCTGTGTATTCTCAAGGAAATGACTTCGTTACATCAGTGAAGTATATTGAAAATGAAATCAGTGGCAACACCAAATGTGCCCAGACATGACAAGACTTTTAAATAACAACAGAAGAATTCTATCTGCTTTCCTGTTTGTTCCATGTTAACTTAGGGAGATCGGTGCTGACTTTCTGGAATGGGTACAGCAAGCTGTAAATGATGTATGAAAATTAAATGAAAAGTCTCTGCCCAGGACACTGTGCACAGCAATCACTGCTGAGGCAAGTTAATAGCTCTTTGCTCCTGTACACTTGGACATGAGATGGAGCCAGAGAAGCCAGCAGTGCAGAAATTGGAACAACTACCCAAAAATATCCTGGACAGGACGCCTGCCGATTCTTCACTCAACCTCATTTTTGATCATAGAGTCCTTTAACAAGGTTGAAAGGGAAGAGACCCAAATGTTTATAACTCTTCCTGTACAAGCCAGGTGGTTTGCTCATCTATACGGAACAAGTCAGACCATGATGCCACCTTCCCAGGTCCTGTTATTTCCTGCCTCTCTTTCCCAACTTTGTTTACTGTCCTCCTGTGTTGCAACATCAAACACCTGGGGCTGTGCAGCTGACAGAGACTCCCATCAAATGGGCAGAATGGAGCCAGTCCATGTGTGTGGGTACAGCTGGCACCTGGTGGTTATGTCAGCAGTGCTGGGCACGGTGACAGAGGGCAGTTCTGTGACCCAGTTACTGAAAGGTTCCCTGGCAGTCACACTGCAGTGCAACACTGCAAACACTGATTATTAATACCATCAAAAATTCATGCAAGCCCAGGTTCTGCAAATGCTCTGCCATGTGAACAGCCTCTGTGGAGATAAAGAGGGCACTGCAGCAAGAGTAAAAAGCTGATGTCCTGGCTACTGATGCATGGGTTAGAAGTTGCCCTTCAGAGCTTGGGGATTGACCTGCTCCTGTGTCCTCAGGTGATGGACTGACCAGATGTTTCAGCAAACATCCCTCATCTGGCATCCCCTTTGGGACATTTGCTATGTAGCTCTCTGCATCTCACTTGCCCTTTTTGCTTAAGTGACTTGTGCAAGTGTAAACTAAACCCAACAGAAATTAAAAAATAGTACAAATTAAGCAAGATGCCATTTGTGTGGTACTCCACAGCTCAGAAGCAGAGGGAGAAGGGTTTTAATTTTGGCCAGTCCTCTGCTGCATTTCAGATAAAGGATTTTTAATCTAGTTGTAGGTTGATAAAAATACCCCTCTCTGATCCTGCAGGCAACTTTTTCTGCCAATTTTCTTTGCAGAGAAGAAGAGAGGGGAAGAAATAATTGAAAGAACACTGCCGCATAGAAAATGACACTGACGGAGTAATGCACTTTGGAACTGCGTGCTCTGCCAAATCCTTGTTTTCGACTCTTTTTTCCTTCCTTTTTTCTTCAGAAATTTAAAGTTATTGGTATTCATCAGCATGATTAGGTGGTGGGTTTTTTTTTTCTGAGCACTAGCCAGGTAGCAGTCTTTTAAATACAAAATGATTCCTCTGTTCTGGAGTGTTATTTCAACTTTCAGAGTACAACTTGTTCCCTTCCACCTCAAGCAGAAAATTTTCAGGGTTAATTTATTCATCTAATTGCTGGATGCACATGCGGTATTGCAGTCCACAGTGATTTTATGGACTTAAGGCTATGGTAATGACTTAATAAACATGCATGTGTACATGATTTGAAGGCAATGTATTCTCTTGAATGTAACATTTCAGAAAACACGGCATGAAAAATAAAAGGGTAGCCAGAGGCATATCTCAGTGGAGGCGTGAAATGCTGAGCTTTTAGTATTTTTTCCAAATTAAAGACTCTGTTTAGAAAAGGTATTACCTGTCCAGCTTTCTGACAATTCATGAACATTCAAATGATCAAAAAAACCTCACAATTCAACACTTTTTTTTTTTTTTTGGCTTCGTTTGCCTCAATGCTCTTTTGAGCCCTGATCTAGAGTCTTGAAATTAGTGTGCAAGTAAACACAGAAAAGCAAAGTTCAGCTGTGTGGGGAAAAGGAACAAGATGATTTTGATGGACAGCTGTCAGGAAGGGCATGATAGAAAATCTCTGTTGTGGTCTGTGAAAGGGTGAGGGAGGTCAGGAGGGAGGGGCAAATTTCAAGAGCTGTTGATTGAGGGGCTGGTTAATTACACCACGCCAGCTTAAACAAAATCCAACACAAATACACCTTTGTTAAAGTGTATGAATTTACACGGGTTGAATGTTGAAAGGAGGGAGGGCTGGACTCTGTAAATGTTGGTCAATTTATTATGCTTGAAAGTTAAAACTCTTTTTGATTGGCCCATTGTCAATTATTAAGCCTGATGGTCCGGGTGCAGCTTCCCACTTGGGAATGAACCCAGCACGTGCCTGGGGATGCTCACCCTCTGCATGGCCCCTTCTTTCCTCCTCCCCTACTCACTGCCCAAACCAGGGCACCAGCCAGGATGGGGCTTTGACTGACCCCATATGGCAGCTCGTTTGCTCCTCTACAGTCTAACAGCGCCATGACATGTGCTGGCACTGCTGCATGAAGTCCTAAGATTTTTTTTTCCCTGATGAGGCCAATTTCCCTTGGCAAGCAAGCTTCTTCTTGAGGGGCCCCTTAATAAGTATTGGGCTGTCTGGTGGAAAGGTTGGTTCTCTGATAACTGGGGGAAAGGAGCTGCTTGCAATGAGAGTTGTGTTTGTCATATTGGGTGGGAGGACTCTAGTTCCTTAAACTTTGCTTTCCCAAATATATACTCTGTTGCTTCATAAATCTAGTGGAATGGTTTATAACAACATCCAGATCATTAAAACATGAGACCAGGTGATGAGTGGTTGGCCAATAGCAGATGTAAAAATCTTTGAGTCTTGGAAAGGTCTGGATAAATGTTTTAACCATTGCCTAGGCCTGATACCTGCTGTATTTCAGGATTTTTTTTCCCCTGGTACTGGACAGGTCACAAAGTTTTTGAATGTTTTAGCTCAATTTTGAACAGCATTTGGCTCACTTTTTAGTATAGCTCTGGTCTGGATGCCAGAGGCTCACCTGCACTTAGCATCTCTGCTTCCTTTAAGCTGCGACCAGAAAATGTCTCACTGCAACCCTTGGCCATCACTTGAGATGGAAAAGCCCTCCTTGGGCAGTCACAGTGAATTAAACTCCTGCCACAATGGCTATTTTTGGCCTTGACCAGATGAGTCCCCTGGGGATACCTGTAAGCATTTCAGTATGCCGTGGATTTGGATGCCATCTCAGCCTGCTCTGGCTCAGGAGGCTGTTCTGGCTTGTGACAAGTTTGGTGTCTGAAGGTAGGTGTAAGGAAGGCCCAGGACCTCCAGACAAACCAGTGGTTGTTGGGAAGGAGCATCCTGCATCCCACTGCCCTTCACTTTGTTGTATGTATTTGCCCATCCAACCCTGCTCCTGCCTGAAAACTGTCTTTCTGCTGAAACAGTGATTTTCAAGTTTTGAGGAGGTAAATGGGGATGAATTGTTCTGCTTGAACCACGGCATTTTTCCTCCAAAAATGTCACAATTTTTGGAGGAAGAGCTGGTGAAGGACATGGCTTTGTGTCTTGCCCTGCTGTGACTGAGGCACAGTGGAGATTTTCCCTATCTTGCTGCTTCCCTGCTTCCAAGAAGCCAAGTTTAACTCATCTTTCTATTAAAGGAAGGAGCTAATGCTGAAAAATGAGCCACAGAAGTGCAACTCTTTTGAAGCCTGTGGTGGTTACAGCTGTTTGTTGCCTGGGTGAGACCCACATCACCCTCCCCTGTGCTTGATGCAAAAGCAAGAGAGTTATTATGGATTTCAGTTGGGTTTATTCGATCTGGAAGGTGTGATGAAGTGGTCTCCTACTGTCACATTTGCTGTCCTGGATATCTAAAAGCAGGAGCACTGTCTGTGCATCTGTCCATCCCCACAACTGCTGTGGGTCCTTGCTCATGGTGGTTAGTGGCTACTCAACCATAATAGCCAATAACACCTCTGCCCTTGGTGTCCAGCACTGTGCCTCCATTCTCACTGTAGTTCTTGTGCTCCCTGCTGCTTCCTGCACCCATTATTTTTCATTTTGCCACTGCTGGTTTTGCTGGCGAGGTGCCATTTGTCACAACTGCTTTAGTGAAGCAGGGGAGAGATTGGGCTGGGGGGTGAGGTGTGCACAGCTTCACAATGGGTGAAGTCACTGCCACAGCACCAGATCCCATCAGCAAAGAGCTGAAGGTGACTGCAAGCCCATCCTGAAGAGTATCATTCATTATTCCCAGGCAGAAGCAAGATGAAGCTGTTCCTCTTTGCCCTCATGGGAGGTGCTATTCAAAGGAGGGAAAGGCAGGTCTTTCTTCAAAGAGCATGCAAGCTAACCAAACTAGGCAAGGCTGGGAGAAAATAAATATTACCCTGACTACTGAGATCAAAAGCAAGGCTTGGAGGTGCCAAATGATTTGCCTGAGTTGGTATAAGCAGTCTGTAGAAGAGCAGAGGTGGGAAGTGAACCCAGAGTCTCTCACCCAGCAGACAGTGTCCTCTGAAATACCATGTGGCCAAGAAAATGGCAATTTCATGAAAAACCAGCAGTTTCCTGTGAACTCTGACACCTTAAAACAAGTGACATAATTAAAACAAAAAAAATTAATCTGTTTATTTTTCTGATAGTATTTTTCTTGTATAAAAACTGGTTGGATTTTTTTTTCAACTGTTTTCATTGTTATTTGTTGTTGTTACTGTATTTAATAACGAATTATTAATTATTTTTTATAGCAAAATACATTGAGATTCCTGAGTCTAAATGTTCCAGAATTCCTGCTCTCAGAAATATTTGCAAGTCAATTCCTTCCTCTGGCTTTGAACTAAAAGGTATTGGAATATGTTGGTATTTGTCACAAGACAAGTCTTGTTCTGCTAAAGGATGAAGAGCAATGTGCTTTGTACTATTTTTTAAAGATTGTCCCTTGATTGTCGTATCTTACCTAGTTAAAAATAGGAATGATGTTCATTGCATTGGGAAATACACTTGCAATACACTTGTGTTGGCTTCAGAAAGACTGAGCTCTTAATTACCTGCAAAAAAAATTTTGCCTGATACACTCTGGCACTATGAATATAACCCCTTAATTAACCATTTAATTCCTTTAAATTAAAGAAAGATAATTTAGAATATTATCATGAGGACATTTGGGTCGTTAACACCAGCTTTATCCTCTGCATCAAAAAAGAGAAAAATATTTTATTCTTTCCTTGAGCTGGGGTGTAAGGTTTTGTTTTCCTGGATGAGCAAAGGAGAGTTTGGTTCCTAACTCTTAATTCTGCATTTCTGCTCAAAAAAGAGCACACCCTGGATTCATTTTTCCCCCTGTTGTCACAGGCTGCCTGGCCCCAAAGGCTGTTCTCTTTAGAAGGAAGTTAAGTTACTGCTCCCTGACAGACCTCCCTGTCAACTCTTCAGGATATTGATGCTGGTTTGTTTGGTGGGGAAACACCTAAAGTCAACACAGGGAGGCACTGGAAATAGCATTCAGATGGTCAGGGGACATGCAGAGGGTCGGGTGGGAGCACATGAGAGAGCTGAGCTCAGTAAGGAGCCATTTAATGGAACCATTTAATGACCGTGTAACTGTTTCTCCTTTGGCTACCAGGATCTCCCTGGAGCACTGGCCCACTGGCCAGTGGTGAACACATCTGGTGTTGGTAGATGCAGAGATTTTTCTGTTGACTTTCAGGCGTGAAAACCCCTGCCTTGAGGTTGAGGGTAATTACCTCTGCATAGCACAGACATGTGGGGCTGATTAGTTCCAGGCTAGACAGTGAGAGGGTGTCGATGCTTCCCAGGTAGAAATGGAAATAGGACAGATGCTTTGCTCCTGGCAAGCGTATGTTTAGTTTGAGGCTCATTCCAGAGGAAGATTTGGGTGCTCAAAGAAGAGCAGAGGTAAAGTTAAGTCTTACAGACAAAATTGTAATGTGAATTTGCTGCTGCCTAACCCTGAGAGTGTCTGGGTTCAATATCTGTTTAAATATCTGCAGCAGCACTTCTGTGTGCCCAAGGCTGCCCTGCCTTATTGGGATCTGGGGACTTGACTTGAAAGTACATTGAACACCACTCAAAAGCTCTCCAGAGGTGTGCAGGTGGCTGTTTCAGTTACCTGAAGAGAGGCAAAGGCCTCATTGGTCACATCCAAGGAGAAGTAGCATCCGCAAAGGTTTTTTGAGGACTGCAGCTCTGAGCTGAGGTAACCAAGTTCTGCCTCTCTCCTGCTTCTGTGCCTGAGGCTGATCTGGGTGTGATCTTCAGCCCAGGAGTGAGGAGCAACTGTCTGTGATGGTGGCAGGTGATTGAAGAGGGACCAGGGACCACAGTCACCAAAGATATTCCTGTCACAAAGAACTGGGAAATTTTTAGTGATAAGAGGGATGCACATTAGGTTCCTTGGCGATGCCAAGTGCTGGCTGCAGCTCTATTTGTGCATTAATGAAATACTAGTGAAATTGAAACTGAGTCTCACTGCAGAAGAGCTGGTTAACTGTTTTTTTTTTTTTTTTTTTNTTATCACCCTCTTTTTTCTTTTCAGTTCACAGAGCAGTGCTTTTATGCTTTTCCATTACACAATTTTATGCCACTACTGTGGATGAATTAATCTTCTGAGAATGGCTGTGGCTGTCCTTTACTGATGGGGGAGGAGGGCAGCAGGAATGACTTCAGTGCTCCTTTAATTACTGATCTCATTAATTACCCTCCAAACCAAGTGGGTTTTTGCTCAGGGCTGTTTCCACAAGCCAGAATGTCCTTCTGGAACTGGTTTACACCTGAAGGGGTAATTGCTTCCTAACTCTGTGCTTAAATATTTCCAAAACCCAACAATATCTCATCCAGCTTCATCACACACCTCCTCCCTCTGCAACACTGGGCTTACTTCAGTTAGGAAAGTTCCTTATTTAGCCCAGTCTTATGACACCTGCCTGATAATAATCCAGACAGAGCCTGTAGCTGTAATGCTTGTCCTCTGCATGCCTGATATGGTCAGGACCAGAATTTCCATCCTGTGGTTTATATCTTGAAATAAGTGGGGCTGGCTAAAAACACGTGGGCAGACTCAAAATGGGCAGTGCTGTGCCTGAGCAGCCTCTCAGCAAACTCTCACCCTGCAGCTCCTTCCGCTGGAATTGCTGTGCCTTGGCCCACAGGACACACTGGTACGGTGCCAGAAAAGCAGTCAAAAAAGAAAAAAAACCCAACCCAACCTACCAGAAATCCGCTTTCCTCTGGAGGTCCCTGAGCAAATGTGGTTCTGGCAAGGAAGGAGGATAAAAATGATCCTCTTTGTGGGTGCTCTGCACCAGCTCGTTGCTGCCGTGTTGCTGCTCTACAGGCACTTTATGAGTGATGTGACAGCTTCCCTGACTGAAGTAATTCCAAGTACTGTAACATGAAGTGTCAAGGCAGACAGTAGAAAACATTTCAATCCTTTTCATTAGAACAAAGCACTATTCTCTTGACGGCTTTCAAATGCATATTGTTTAGCTATTATGTGCTAACCTTGACTGTTATATTCCAAGCACAATAGCAGTGGGAGCTTTCTGCTTTTTTGTTCATTTCTGATCATGGTAAGAGGATTTCTCTTTTTTGCAGGGTCAGTAAAATATTCAGTTATAAAGGGGAAAAAAAAGTAAAAAGAAATATTTATGTTGCAGAAGCAGTGAGAAGGAGCTCTGAGGTCTCCTCTTGTGTCTCAGTTTTCGGGTGGGTCAGATGGTTCCCAGTATGGATTTTTACCCCAGAGTGGCTTGTACTTCTCTTGACAGGAATCAAAGATTGCAAGTGCATCCTACCCAGACTGCTCGTGTGACGAGTGTCAGGCTGAAGCTAAAGTGACTGCAATGTCAGCTGCTGAAAGCCCCAGGCAATGTGCAGCAGGTAAATGGTTAATTAAAATGATTCTTCAAGGATACCTTTAAGGGAACATGGAGCCTTTCCAAATCTCCACAGGGAGTTATTGATGGAAATTGCTGCTCCACTTTTTTGCTCAGGGACACATGCAGGGTGGGTTACCCTAAGAGTTTCTGACATTTCATCTGTCTGACCATGAGGTTGCTGAGATTGGAAGATTAAATTGCTCCTGAAAGAATGAGATGTGACACAGGTGAAAGCCAAAGATAAAGATACAGAAATGTGTAAGCAACACATGAAAACCCCTGATAAAGCCTGAGCTCCTTTTTAGGACCAGGTGGGCCATGAATGCTGGAGGACAGAAGTTCTCCTTGTTCTCTCAAACGGCTTTGTAGCCTCTGCTTGCCCAAAGGCCTGATTGATTTTTTTTTTGTCCCATTCTCCTGAGTTAACCTTTTCCAGTTTCCACAATCTCATCTATTCCTCACACTTTTTTCTCTCATCTCATTCTTTATTTTTGAACAACTTTGTTTTGTGCCACTTACAAAACTCCTTTTCAAAGTAAAACATTTCCCATCCACGTCCAAATCCTTCTTCCTGACCTCTTCATCTCTTCCCATCCATCTCTACATTCTCCCTTGCACCAGCCCCCACTCTCATTTTTTCCTACCCCAAACTGGAACTCTAAAATTACCCTCTCCCACTGCCATCCCTTCCCCTCCAGTGGATTCAGCTCTTCCCTTTCCACTGTTTGATTTTTCCTCCTTCCTCAGTGCCAACGCCTGACAGAGGAGTCCCTGATTATATGTCTTCATTGTAATTAAACTGGGCCAGAGCCCATTTGCTGGCACTAAGAGCAAGTGGCACAGCCTGGCTCACATCCATACAGCTAAACTCTCTTCCTCCCATAACAGGATGGCTTTATCCTTTCTGCCTATTGGGAACAGCCCTTGGCAAGTGCTGCTCTCTGAACCCTGCCCAGACACAGTCTCTCAGAGTACTCCCTAGGACAAGCCAAAACTGTGCCAGGGAGCACGCTAATAATTAAACATTATAGACTGTGCTGCACGCCTTGGTGCTGTTTAATTTACTTGTAAAAATGCAGCTGAGAGAGTGGAGAGGCAGTGTCCTTGCTTTCAGCTCAGGTATCCACTCACAGTACAACACATGGTTGGTTTGGCCCCTCTGAGGACAGTGGCCCCTGAAGACTGAACAAGAACCTCTGGAATCATAAACCTCTTCCAAACATAAACTTGGCTAAACGTGGACAGGGTTTTTTAATCTAGTGGGGGTGTGGGAAGCATGTCCTTGGTTAAATTTCTGTCCTCCAGCCACCACTGCCAAGTTCCTGCCCCCAGATATAATCCTCCAAGCAAGGATTTCCTTGGGATTTTTTTAAAATATGAGTTAAAAAAGCATTTTTTTCTGCTCCCCACCCTGAGGTGAGGATAGTGAAATTCAGCTAAAGGGAACACCCACATGAGAAATTTTAACTCCTTTAGTTAACATTTAGCAAAATCTGTATCAGCTGAAAGCAGGGTCTTACTGTAGGTAGTGTAAAGCACTTTTGGGGTAAGTGATAACACCTTTATCTGCCACAGGTGAGGGTGGGCATGCACACATGCTGGGAGGGTGGTGCTGGCATAACCCCTTTGACAAATCCCATTTACCTGAGACCAAACACCTGCCAAATCAAAAGGAAGGTCCTAAGCTATGGGGGTGGGTTTAGGAATAATATTCTGAACAGGGCTAGCGTGGAATTGTGCCAAGGTAGAGATGGTGTTGGTCCACTGGCTGCAAGCCTGGGGTTTTGCTCTGACCCGGGGTAAATGCCATGTGGAAATTCTCCATAACCAAGCTCTAATAGTCACCCCTCATGTTTTTATACCCTGAAACGTTTTGAGATAAATAGCACATTCACATCCAGGTGTGTTATACACCTGGTGCCTGTATACATGTGTGTATGTATTTATAGCCAGCCAAAATCTAACACCACTGCATATTGAAATGGTCAAAGTAGAGAGGTTATTGCTATTTCCATGGCTTTGAAAGTGTTATAAGCAGCCAGGAATAAAAACAATAAATAATTACTGTGTTACTGAATTCTGATGTTGTTTCTGAAATAACCATGTATATTTCTGCAGGTTTTGCTTGTCTTTTAAGCCTGAAATAACAGGCAAGCAATGTCTGTAAGCCACTTTTTAACTTTTTTGGAATATATATATATTTGCAGATTGGATCACTGGTGGGTTCTCTGCACTAACAATGAATAAAAGGCCTGAAAGCAGCTTTTCAGTCAGTAAGTGCTGCCTGTAATTTGTCTTGGACTGAGATTTCAGATTTGGCCCTGCAGACAGTAACATGTTCACCATCTCATGCTTCATGTAACCACCTCCTTGTGTACAGCATGAGTGAGGATGACTGAAACACGGGGGTGGCCAAAGTGTTCTGTATGCCATTTTGTCCTGGGTTCTCCTTGTTTCTTTTTCCCAAGCTGCCACCCTGGGAGTTTGTCCTTTCCCAGTGCACTGAGGGCTGTGTGGGAGGTTGGAGCTGTGTTCCCAGCCCTGTGTCTGGTTGTGTGGTCTGAGGCAGAACATCTCCCTTCTGCAATGCAGCCCACGTGCCAGGCTGCACACCTTGCTCATCCTACCTACTTCAAGGATGCTGCTTCCTACAGTTCCTTTTTTTTTTCCCCCCCCAACAATCCTACTTTCTTTGTTTGATACTGCAACAGATGTTCATATTACATGTGTATTAGCACACACTAAGGCCATCCAAGGCAACGGAAAAAACTCTGGTGGGGCTGTCTTGTGTTAGAGAGTAAGTAATAGTGACTTTGTGTGCTGTGTGGGAGCTGTCAGGACTCTCTTGCTGAGCAGAATGGCAGCAGAAGACCATTAGAGCACAGATAAAGGAATTGTGTTCTCTCCGGGTGTTGTTCAAGTCACTGTCAAATTTCCCTTTGACTCCAGAGATGGGAGTTGAGCTGAGACACTTGCCTTTTTATGGACACGTTTTTCTTTTCAATTCAGAGACAAAGATTTTTGGAGAGGAAAAGGCAGTGACCATCAAGACAGAAGATGGCTGTGAAAGCTTCAATTGCATTGGCAGGTCTGAGTGCTGTGGAACCCACACATAAAGGCTTGAACAGGAGGGAAGAGATCTCAGAGCTGGGACCCTCATTGGAGAGAAACAGTGCGGAGCAAGTGGAGGGAAACACGGGACACGGAGCAGAGGTGAGGGATGGGAAAGCCAGGCAGGCCACAGGACTCAGCACAGACCAAATCCCAGACCTTTGCTCTTGGTGTGTCACTTAGGTGGCTCAGCAGGCTCACGTTATCAAAACACTGCCAGCCTCTCTGAAAGAGGGATAAAACAGAAACTAAAACACAGAGTCTATAATGAAAAACATTCGATCTGGAATCTTGTTCCAATAGATCTAATGCCTTCTGCTGATTTCTCTCCCCTCACACTTTTCTGAGCTGCCCGTGTGAGCACTACAAGGCTGCAATTTGCTTCGGAGAGAAGCTGTGTTTTCGGCAGATTCAGAGCTGCTCTGGGCTTTGCAACTGTGCAGTTTTTGGCAGAATCCATCCCATTTTCTTTCTCCTCCTGCCCTGTGTGGGTGGAAGCCTTCTGGGGAGGGGAGCAAGGTAAACAGAGCTGAGCAGAAGAGGTTCAGGGAGGCTTTCCACCAGGGAAATGGAGACCTTCTGCTGGGAGCCAAGTGCCCCCAGCTGGACCCACTCCAGCTCCTTCTCCTCTCTTCTGCACTCAGGGAGGATTAATCCTCTCCAGTGCAAGCCAGTGTTAATAGCTGGGAGAGATCTTGGATTTCTATGGATTTTGGCTCAGTCCAGATTTCTTTCCACCTCCCAAGGAAAGTGCACTGATAGCCTGATTTATGTACTCACCTTTTGCTGGGACTTAATGAACAATTTTATGACACAGAGTTTTTCCAGAAGTCTGTGCTGGCCTCACCGCACGGCAATAATTGCACAGCAGATGTGCATGGCCATGGGCCATCCAGCTGATGACAAAAGGTGTGGTGACAGGAGTGGCTTTCTGCATTTCTCTCCTTCTTTCTCTTCTTCCCAGGTTCTCCCAGGTAGGAAACACTGCCAAAGTCAGCGTGGAAGTTCACGTAGCTCTTCTATGAACTGAACCTCCTTTCTGACTGTGTTCTTACATTGCAGTGAGGTAAATCAGCCCATGAGGGACACTGCAGTTGTCACAAGGCTGTGACTCTGGGGGAAGTGTATCCTTGGGAAGTTCACTCATTTTGCTTGCTGTTGAATCAGCTCACCATATCTTAAGCATCTGTGTTGACTGCAAAACCTCTGTCCAACACTCAAACAGGGAAAGTAAAAAGAAGCTGCAGCTTTTTCTGGCTTTATTTCAGCAGTTTAATGTTGTACTTAACCTCTCCAGCTTTCTTCTGCGAGCTTTGCTTATGTGGGTGTTGGGGAACCTGCTTTCTGCTGCGCTCTGCCTTTTGCCTGTGCTTTTTACCTCTGCTTGAGAAAGCTGCTATTCCTGCAGGAGGATCTGGAGGGCCAGGCATGCTGAGCACTCAGTTCCTGTGTTTGCTGGTCACCCTGGGGTACTGAAGGCTTCAGCTCCCTCTCAGTGCAAAGGTTTGTTGAGCCAGGGCCTATGGGGTCTCAGAAGTAATTTGTGAACAGCTCTACTTAAGGGATAGGGATGTTGTGTAGGAAATGCCTCAGTTCTGGTGGAGAACCCTTTACCTTGGATATCCTCAGCCAGCCAGCCCCATCCAATCAAGAGGAATTCCCCTTTGATTTATTAATTAACCATCTTCCAAATCTGGTGTTTCCTTTTTTAGAGGATGTGCAGAAGGCACAAAGCTGAATTTTCTGAAGCTGTTTCTCTGTGAAGACTCAGCAGCAGAATGTTGCTCTTGGCTTTGGAACAGATACCTGGATTCTCTGAACGGAGAGAATGATTTTCCCTCCTTCACTATAGATCCTTGTTCTTGTCAGGGACGAGATGCACGTCCCAGCACACCAAAGGGATCTTCAAACATGTACTTGTCATGGAAGCCAGTGCAGGCTGAAGAATGGGAGAGGTGGAAAGGATGGGGATAATTCTGGAAACATGTTCCTAGGGATGCTGGAAGGAGGGAATTGAGTATGCTGAAGTGACAAAACATTGTCCAGGGCAGCGAGAGACAGCTTCTCCCTGAGGGAGGACACGCTGGGACCCGAGGGTGACCCCACCCTGGGCAGGGGTCAGTCCAACAGGGTATGAGCGGGGTGGGCAGAGCTTGGTGGGTCCATCAGCATTTCCAGACCAGGCAAGAGGTGCACCAGGTCCCCACAAAGGGTACAGTCGGTAGGAAATGGATCCAGGTCCAGAGTCAGAGCTGGACACAAGGCCACAACAGGGATCCAAAGTCCATCCAAGATAGAGCTGGAGATGTGCAGAGGGGTGGTGGCATGCCTGTACAAGCCAATAATTTGCACTGACTTATTTTCTGACCAAGATGTGCTCTGATTTTGATCTCTCCAGGGTACTCCTGAATCTCAAATTTTTTTGGATGCCATATGACAGGAAAACAATGTGAACTGAGGAGAACAGCATGGTGTCTTCCCTAATATTCACTTATGATTAAAAAAAAAAAAGTACTTTTAAAATGGAATTTCATAAAGCTTTTTGAATCTCTGTGTCCTTATTTAAAATAATTGACAACCACGCTAGAATTAGTAGGTTATGCATTTTATTCAGTGCAGTACACAGATCTTCGGGACAAACGGTTTTACAATCTTTTTCAGATGAATGGTATTATTACAACAAATTTGCTATCCAGGAAGAGATGATCTGTTTCAAGTATTATCTAATATTTATAAGATAAAAGTTGATATTTTTGTTACTATATATTTTCCTAAAAACTGAGATTTATCCATCAATAACAGACCAGCCTGTGTTGAATTGTGTGAAGGACTGAAGCATGTGCATTTGTTTTATTACAGTGTCCTTTTTATGACTAATTTTGTTATTTATTTTGGTCTGGTGTTCAGGGGAGCAACATGCACCATGTGCAATTTATGGATGCTATTGGACACAGCAGGATCAGAAGTAAAAATCAGCTATTCACAAAGCTCAGCACATTTCCATAGTCACAGGTAGCATTCCTCCTTTTGCAAAACACTAAAAAGGCCAGCTTTGCAAGAGAAAGGCATAGTTATTACTGCTTATTCTTGTGTTATCTCTGTTCCACACCACTAATCATGTTTGATTTACCAGTCAAATTTTCCATTATTAATGGAGAATAAAATTCAAGGCTTAATTTCAGAAGAACAAACCCTCTGCTCTTAGCACAGCCATTAGATTGTCCCTCTAATTGTCTTTTTCACCTTTCCTCTTTGCATGGTAAATCATTTCCTCTAGGCCAGCATTTTCCTCATAAATATTTGAATTTTGGGTTTTTAAATGGACAAGAGTACCTAAAAAAGGACTTAGTGTCAGCTCTCTAGCTTGTGTAAGAGCAAGGAGAATGCCTGCCTGCTGAAGCTGGCACCTGGGAAGGAGGGAGTCCCCTTGGTGAAAAGCAAGTAATGAAGTTGCGCTGCGAAGCAAAAATCATCTGAGAGCAGAAAGTAGGGCAATCTTTTGAATATGAAGTTGTGAGCCTCTAAGGAGAACCTGTGAGTTAATTATTGTTAGGTTTTCAGTCTCTGGGGCCTCTTGACCGTGTCTTCCTCGCCTTCCTCCTTGACCTGCCAGCGCCTGCCCACATGGAATTCTTTGTCCTGCAGGTCCCCCAGCTTTTCACCCACAGATTTTCACCCACAGATTTTCACCTGCCTGCCCTCAGCTTTGCAGGGATGAGCAGGCTTCTAATATGGCTTACACTAAATTAACTTGCTTGCTCCCTACTCCCTTGGCTCTTCCATTAGAAGGTAGTGCAGACATCCCCTGGAGATGAGGCGGAGAGCTCTGGAAGACATCCTTGGAAACATCAGCTGAAAAAACAGACTGGTTTTTTAGAATAAGAGTTTAAGATGTTTAAGTGATCAGCTCCTCTCCAGTGCTATGCAGATTATGGCTGCTTAAGAGTTTCAGGTGTGTGAAATCAGGGCATCTAAGCAGTGACTAGTGACTCCAGGTGTCTTAATACTGCAGTGCCTAAAAATGCTGTACAGGGAATAAGAGATTAGACGTAATATATGGAAATTAGACAGCTTTGACATGTCTTTAGGCACCTGACATGGGAGCAGCCAACCCTCTAATGACCCAAAATTTTGGCTCCACAAGTACATAGGGAAGCTGAGCGTTGGGCTTTCCTTTTAGAAGAAAAATTATATATATACTGTGACTCAACTGTATTTATATATATAAAATCAAGAGAAATTTTCCGTCTGCTTTTAGTTTTGCATACAGAGAAACTTCAAAGGCTTCCTCACTGTTTATTTTTATGAATGAACATGTAAAAACATAAATACAACTGCACAAATACACAGTCTTGAACAGAGGAGGGGTGTATGCACATATACAGTTTGGTGGTGGATCCAAAACTCTGTTTTTGTGTAGCAAACAAGCCCTGTGTTTCAGCCTTGACAAAGGGCACAGTCCCTCAGAAAGCGCCATTGTGTTAAGAAATTATATTTTTGAATAATGTGGGAAACTTCCCATGTTGGAAGGGAGGGACAGGTCCCCTCCTGAGGAGTGCCCAGAGGTGAAAAACAGCTCTGGCCCCATCGGGGCTGCAGCCATCGCTCTGCAAACCTCTCTGGGGGTCCTGCACAAACTGCTCGCTGCCTATTTGGATCTGCCAGCAGCAGCTTTCCGATTCCAAGCACCATATCACTCCCTGGCACACATATTTCCCTTGGATGAAGCAGTCAGTGCCTTGGTGACTGTCTGAAAAAGCTGTGCAAAGCCTGGCTGAGCACGGAAACTTCTGCACCTTGTCTGTCTCGCGTGCAGGATGAACCACAGCAAATCCTTAAGTCATCTCGTTGCACTTGGAGTAGTGACAACTCTCTGACACATGGAAAGGGGCCAGCTACCAGACCAGCTCAGTTTTCCTTGTTTAATCTCTTAAGCACATTTTCAGGCTTAACTGCTTGAGTGGCAGAACCCCCATCAGCAATTTAAAAAAGCAATTATTTTGAATCTCTTCAGAAAATATTTTTATCTGCGTGATTCTGCTCAGTAGCTGCATATTAGAAATTGTATGAATCACTCCAAAATATTAATTGATAAGATTCACGACCTCAAAAACATTATTAAGAGTAGGGTGTGAGGCATGCACAATTCCGTTCTGGCCAGGGGGGACACAGCATTTTAATGAAAGAGTGTTAATTATCACAAAGATGGTAGAAAAATCTTTCGTTGAAAAGCTCCCTATATGATTGGTTGTGCTTTATGCCCTCCACTTTACATAAAAAGACACACGAGGTGAGTTATAACTCTGCAAATCCCTACTGAAAAACTCACTTTTCCAGAAAAGTATCTTTTTCATACCACTGTGCTCTTCTGAGCCACCATAGCAAAGACATGAGTGGCAGCTCTGTTCCCTCTGATCTTCCTGCTCCTAACAGTTCTGTTTTTGTAAGAACGATCTATTGTCTGCAGTTATTGAATGACATTTAGGAAAATTTCCATTCGTGTTTTCCTGTGCATGCAGCGAAACTTCCAACATCCTCCGCTGGTTATCGCGGAGTCGGAGATAAAAGAGACCCACTGGCTCACTTAATTTGCTGCGCCTGCCTTTCTCCTGCTCAAGCTTGTCCTATTTTTCAGAAGTGTTTACCTGATTAGCACATACAATTACTGATGTGTGCACAAGGCTCAGTTCAGGTTTCGAATGTTCCCTGAACCTTTCCCTCCAGATCAAAGCTCCCACGTCCTCCCGCGCCAGATCAGCCTCCTGCTGGAGTCAGTGTGACTTTGGCTGTTAACTTTGGCCCACGAGCACATTCCCGGAGTGCAGAATTAGGAGAGGGCTCCAGCGCTTCGCTGAATCAGGACCTTTGTTGGAAGCAGAATCCGAGCCTTCGTGTTTTCACATTATCAGTCATTTGTGAATTCCTTATAATTTTTTTAATGACTTTTGCAGAGAGCAGTCAGATGCTATTAAAGTTTTACTGAATTAAATTGGAGAAACTAATTTTGCTCTTAGTATTTTATTTCAGTGTGTAACTTGATTTTTAAGGAGCACTTTGTATTGCATGGCCGTTTGCGTTTGCTTTATAAGCATAACATAAAGGTTTCCCTGGAGTCATGGGAAAATTGCCTTCTACGTCCCCTATCTAATTAACACCATGTATGTTGCCTAACTCCTTATAATTCACTCCTGAGCACAGTATATAGAACATGATTGGAAAAATAATTTGAAGCAATGAGAAAAAAATGCCTTTTGTAATATATATGATATGGCCAAATGCACTTCCAATCAAATTATATTAAGAAAAAGAAAGGAAAGCACACTGAGATATCTGATGTTGAAAAGAAACACCAAAGGCTTAATTAAAAAGTATGCCTATGTTTTTAAAGGGCACTGTGTTTAAAGCATAGTAATGAAACCCTTCTAGCTGAATAGCTCGGTGACCTGTCTGTCTGGGCTGAGGCTGTTCAGCTGCCTGGTGAGAGCCCTGATCCTCCATCCCATGGGTCACAGAGGAGCTGCTAAGCCCCCGGTGTGTTCTTGTGGGTCACAGGTTTCCAGGAGGCAGAGCAGTCAGCCAGTGCACAATTAATTGCAGGGCTGGGCTCTGTGGTGAGGACACAGCAGATGAGCCTCTGCAGCCGAGTAAATCCAAGTTTTGCCTCGCAGCTGAGGGGGGGTAACACTTTAAACCATTCTAACTCGATTGTAAGCGCCACCTGACCAGGCTCTGGGGGTTTTTCATTCTTTTTTATTTTTTTCTTTTCTCCCTGTGGAGCCTGAAAGACTAATATGATTTGGAGAGAGAGCAAGTGTCAGTGGACTCAATTCTTGCTGGTGCATCAGCAGTGGAACCAAATTCCAAATGAAGAAGTTAACCCCTTCCCCTCCACAGATTTATTGAGGTTAATCAGACCATGCGTGCATAAGCCAGGGCACTGCTGAAGGCAAAAGGGTGGATTTGCATCCTGCATAAATGAAATGTGGAGGCAGAGCTGGGGCACGTGCAAAGGACTGAATCCATCCACAGTCGTGCAGTAACAGTGCTTGTCACATCAACCACAGGCAGCCTTTGATCATGCTGCAGCTTTGGCACCTTTCCCCACAGCAGGACTGGGTTCTGACCTGCCACACCTCCACTCCCTTCGTGTGAGATGGACACTCTCTCCTCCACCTTTCCTGTGGAGAGTGAGCTCATGTGAGACCCCACGATCCTCTTGCTTTCAGATGTTTCCCACTGCTGAGCTCTCTGAAGAGTTTGTCACCACGGATTGTATCTGGGTGTTTTAAGGTCACGTTGCATTTCCTTACTGGAGGGAGAGAAGAAAAAGAAATACATATATATTTGTATTTTCTATACATGCACTCAAAAAATAAACATTCCCTTTTAAATCTTCTCAGAAGATGTTGTGTCATTTCCTGAAGGAGAAGCAGGGGGAAGAGGGTTGAGAAGAAAGGCAACTAGGAAAAAAAAAAGTTTTTGATTTTAACAGAATTAATGTAATGTAAACACAGAATTAAGAGTTTATTTTGTCAGAAGAATGAAAATGTCCACCCTGATTTGATCCAGGACAGGGGATGTCCATGAACACCAGAATGGATAGAACTATTCCAGGCTGTGAAGAAACACCAGGTCTGTTAGGCTTGTAATTTCACTTGGAGAAGTGGAATTCAGAGGTGTCTGATAGATGTCTCACATGGGGTAAGGAAAGAAGACACAACATTTGACAAACAGGTTAGAGGTTTAAAAAGCAAGTTGTAAAATGTACACACTGATGCCACAGTCATAGTGATCTAAGGGATACAAATCAGGCATTTTGGGAAGAAGCATTTTGCACCAGAAATCCCTAACTTGGCTTGAGCAAAAGACAGCTACAACAAATGTACCTGCTTAAGTCAAGGCTACCAAAATTCCCCCTTCTTGTATAAGAGACAGCCTCCAGACAACCCCACAACATATATTGCATGTAGGGCCTAAGATGTCTTGAAATAGTCCCCTCCCTTTCATAAATCTTGATTTTTTCCTTCAGAAGGAAAAAGTCTTGTCTCCCCTTTTACTTTCCTATTTTCAGATATGTAAGATTCAAGAGCTCCCTCCTCCCTTTTCAGCCTTGGTGATTTTGCTGCATGGATTTCAAGGCATCTGCGTTGAGTGAGTTGGTCACTCTGCCACTCACTAGTGAGGTGCTGGAGGACTCTGCTCTCAATTCAGAAATGCTGCAGACACTTGACACACCAAAGGAGTCAAGTGAGCAGTAGGAGATGTTTATTAATTGGGAAATGCAGATCTCATATGCAGAAATGGAGTGTACAGAGTAATTGGTTCAGGGCACTGAAACACAGGCACTGCTGACTTTTGCTAAGGGAAGGGATCAGTTGCAAACCAAATTCCTTCCTGCATTAACCAAATTGCCTATTGCACTGGGTAGATCTCTTATTAAATCAAATCTCTTCCCGCTCTAAACTGCAGCTGTCAGTACCTGAATCAAATTTATTAGCTATTAAACTTGTCACCTGCAAAATGGCATCAATATTCTCTTCCAAACATATAGTGGTTGTTTATAGATCCCTGAGCTGATGAAGGAGGTACACAAAATACCACAATTTGGGATAACATAAAATGCACCAAACACCTTCTCAGGTGAATTGAGATCTGCTTTCCTGGTCACTGCAAATGGAGCTTTATGCCTGCAAAGCTCTTCCTTTCAACTTCTCTTTTAGGACCACTGGTATATGATCATGTAGTGTGGCACTAATACTGTTTAAATGAGCTTTGCTTATCAGGATGGTAAAAATGGGCTGATAAGCAGAGCTCACTAGAAATTGAAGCTTCACAGGAAAAAATCATCTAAAAATGAGGCCAAGTTAGATTTCAAGGTTTCCCACGGAGTGGAAGTAGAAGGTAAAAGAAAGAGGGACTAGCCAGTGTAAAAACCAAGACAACTTCAGATTTTCATCTTTTCAAGATCTTTTTTTTTGAGGCCCATTTATATTCTGTACTTAAGGACATCCCTTGACCCTGGTTTTCTAATCTTCTGGATCAGATGTGTGTCTTGGCCTCAGGCCTGGATTTTCCTTCCACAGAAACAAGCATCTGGTAAGGATGTCTATGTGTGTTCAAGCTGCTCTTCAGGACAGGTTAAGAAGTTGGGTGTTTGAATAGAGAAATGTTCCCATCTCACTCCACAAACAGCCTAAATTCCTTGGGCTGCCCCAGAGCTTCACAGTTCAGGGACTTTCAGACTCCCCATGTCCTGTAAGCCCATTGAATCAAAAAGACTTAGAAAGTACCTCGAACTTCTGTGGGTGAGTTCTGTTTTCCAAAAAGAACTTTTTATATGGAAAGGTTAAAGCCCAAATTCTTGAACTCAGGTTACTGTGCTGGAGAACCAGTTCCAAATATTTTAACTTGATCTCCTTTCTGGTAAAGATCCATGGACAGCTTCTGAGCTATGCACTCTCAGCAGGAACCATTGCTGCAGGAACAGTCAGGAGCTGGGCTCAGGCACACAGTCAGGTTGGGGCTCAGCAGAGTATGGTTTAATTCCTTGAGCTGACATGGCTTTCCTGTGTGATTCTTGGCAGATCACCAAATCTCCCTGGGCCTCACTCCCTTGTCTGAAAAATCACACCTCTTGGACCTGCTGCCTCAAGAGAGAGCTGGGAGAGGAGGTTTATTATGGCGTGTTTATAAACTGGGGGCTTTCCTTTTGGACAAGGCCCCCAGACAATCTCATAACACCAATCCTGAGATAAAGCAGGCAGATTATCTTAAATAGTCTGGCAGATGCTGGAGAGGCTCCAGCCACGAAGTGGTCGGGAGGTACAACACAAGCTGCTTGCACCGCGTTGAAAAGACTCACTGTCCTTTTGTAGCTCACCCCTTGTGAGCAACCCATGATTTATTTATCGAGGAGCAGTTTCTGAGTCACCTTCTTCTCCACATTATGAAAACACTGCGAAAGTGAGTCATTTTGAGGAACACAGCCTGCAGCACTCAGTTCTCACCCTGCAGCCTGGAACAGGAGGAGGAGAGCCCAGTGGATAGGCTTGGAGGAGAGAGGGAGTGGGAGATGCAGCTTCCTTCTCTTCAAGCCTTGTCATCTGACCTTGGGAAAGTCACGCAGGATTCAAGATTTAGACCATAAACAGAATGGTGGCCTGGCTTTGGCTTACTCAGAAGGGTGTTTTTTATAGAGTGACACTGTTAGAGATGTGAGACTGTCAGCTTCTGTGGTAACAGGGTCCTTTCACAAGCCTTGGATAGGGAGAGTGATAAAAGAGGAGATGCAATAACTGACTCTGTAAGTGTAAAAGGTGACTGCAGAGACAGCCAGAGTCAGCTGTTCCCTGTGTTTGCAGGAGATTGGAGAAGAGTCTTGAAATTATAGCAAGGAAAAACAGAGCTTAAGTGCTGGAAAAAGCCTTCTCGAAGTGATGTGTGGAATGCTGAAATGGATTGTCTGGGGAGAGGGTGGAATCTCCAGCCCTGGGATTTTAACCCCAGTTAGATGCACATCTGTTTGGGATGGTTCAGGTGGAGCTGCTTCAGGCTGCTTTTTTCTGGCTCTGTGCAGAAAGGAGTTGCCTGCTTTCCCTGAGCAGGCTGACCTTTAGTGAGCTCCTCTACTACTGACTGCCTCAGCATATCATGATGCAAAGGAGACAAATATTTAATTTGCCTAATTATTTGCTTTGCTCATTTCTGTCCTGCTTTTCTTTGATATCTTCCCTTCCACCACTGGCACAGCTAAGAAAGCTCAGTTTTTTCCCCTGTCTGTGTAAAATTTGTCTCTCCATCCATCAAACCCTCCTTTGATTGTGACATTGTTCCTTGCTGCCCCCCAGTCCATCTCCAGCTGTAGGACTCCCTCCACCCTACAGGCATTATGCAGCTGTTTTCAGCTGCACACGTTTGCTAATCAAGATATTTGATAAAGACTGGCCTTCAGAGTGTTCAGGCTTTCTGGATACTGCTGCCTGGTGTTTAGAAGAGGCATTATCAAGGCTGAGGCCCTGAAGTATTCCTGAAGATTTAATCTCACAAATGGGAGTTTCCTGCTAATGAAGAGCGAAGATCAAAGCACCAAGAAGAAAATCCTCTTCTGTGGCTGGCGTTCTTTCACTATTCTCATGATGTGAGCTGGAGCAAGTGTCCCTTCTGCGTCCCCTCTGGCAGAGCTGTCCCTGCTCATTTCCAGCCCGTTTATGCAGCAGAGCATCCGTGGAGGCAGTTCCCCTTCTCCCTTCTCTCACTTCTCCTCTGTGCGGCTGCAGTCTGGGTTTCACTCTGCTCTCATGCAGCCACCTCCTGCCACACCTGAGGCTCCCTGCCCTCCCTGTCCACAGCAGACCCATCCCTTCCCTCTCCTTCAGCCCATGGGGTGGGGGGCTGATGCCTTACATTTTAGCTTTTATATTTTTCAAATTCTGTATTCCCAGTGTGTAACTCCGCAGTGTCCTGCAGCCTGTGAGCTGCTGCTCTCTCATGCTGAGACAGACAGAACAAAGCCTCTCCAGGCTGCTCTCCAAGGACACCCAGCCCGGCCTAGGCCCAAAATGTGTAACCCAGCATCTTGAGAAGGGGGGCAAGCTGAGGGGAAATTACATCATTAACTAAAGTTTAATTGGTGAAATTGGGTTGAGATGCAAATGGACCAAAGCTATAAAAGTGTGAAGAACTCGTGACTCGGGGTCCATCTTGGGTGTAGCCTTTGGCCTGCCCAGGGTGTGCCTCTGAAGGCCTTTTGCATAAATAACTTTATTCTCTTACTCCTGTCCAGTGTCTGTTTCTAGGTTGGCCTCTTTAGGCATCAGGGCTGCACATTCCATGGGACCTGGTAGACACCAAGGGAGCAGTGTAAGTAACTCAGGTCTGCTGAGTCCCCTCTGGGGACTTTGGCTTTTCCATTCTTGCCTCCAGCTGTGAGGTGGTGTCTCCAGTCAGCTGTGTCCCTTGTGACAGTCTCTTCTTGTAGGGAGCACGAGGGCTGTCCATCCCACTCCTTTCTGCTGGCTGGCTTAGCAGGAGGAATGCTGGTGCATTAGAAATCAGGGTGTCAGTGAGTTGAAGCCACTCGGAAACTTCAAGCCTTTCCTGAGAAAAAGAGCTGAAGCCTCACTCATGTGCTGGAAAACATTTATCCATGGTGCCCTCTGGGGAACAAACAGCTCCCCTTGCAGGTGCTGGCAGCATCAGGCTGCTTGAAACCCCAGGAGATGAAGGTACCATCTGTGTTGTGTTCATGCCACTGATACAAGTTGAGACATCAATCCCTGTCTGGACTGGGTCTGTTTGTGAAGGCAGTGGATAAGTTTGGGTGCAGAAGATTTGCTCTCTCTGCTTGATGCATGGTCAGCTGTCACTGCCCAGGAAGACACTCATGGGAGTCTGTGTGGCATTTCCTGCACACTGGGAAAGGTTGGTTAGGAGAGCAAATAAAACTCAAGGGTGTGTAAATACTGGGACAGAAGGTCCTTAGGATACCACCTTGTGAGTGTTTCAGCATTTCACAGGCATCTTTCAGCAAGAGAAGAGAAAAGCATTCCTTTTGTTGGTTCAAGCAGACTGTGTGAAGGATGCTGAGTGCCCTCTGCATCAGCCACATGCAGAGCTGGGGGGTGGAAAACCTCTTGGATGATCACAAGGACACAAAGGCGTGAGCTGGCCCACGGTGAATGGTCACCACATTGCAGCTGGGGGTTTCCACTCACTGGAGCTGTGAGTGTCTGCAGCAGTGAGAGAGTGAAAGCTGCAGACTAGTTTTAAGACAGAAGTCAATGGATTTTTGAATAGCTTTCTGGGTCCTTCCAATCCTACATTTCTAAAAAATGTACCACAGAAAAAGAACTACAGAGGGGATAAGAGAAGTGCAAGCCATCTTTGGAAAGAGACTGTGATAAATTAGAAGTGTGGGACGGAGAAATGAAAGATAACACGCTAAGAGTAAAAAAAGGAAAAAAAAAAACCTCTAAAAGGCACCCACACCCTCTATGAAATGGTGCAGAGAACGTAAATCAGGCTTTGCTGCTCCCCCTGCTCATCAGACAGGAGCTTCCAGTAACTCTGAAAGGTGATACATGGCAAATTTATCCACTGAGCCCCACAGAGACGCAGAGCACGAGGAACCTGTGGGGAATGGCTGCCATTAGGCATCACTGAGCCAGAGAGCCCAGCAGGAAGGAGAACTGGATAGAGCTGGCGAGGCCGTCTGTGGTTATATGTGAACGGATAAAAATAAGCATTATAAACTTGCATGCTTCCAGGCACAGGCAACCTCAAACTCCTCAGGGCGAAGAAACTTCCCTTATAAATGGGTTATTCCATAACTGTTCATGGCATTAGCTACTGTCAGAGACAGGATACCGGACTAGATGGGCCCCTGGCAATTCCTCTGGAGAAGCTCTTTCCAAAATAAAGACCCTAAAAAAATTCCCCATAACAAAGAAGAAATTATTGAGTTGTTTATTAAATAAATTAATTTGAATAGGGAGAACAGCAGTTCCTTTGTTTCCCCCTCAGTTTGAACTGTGGGTCTCAGAAGGGAAAATGAAACCACTGCTCCGAGAAGCAGAATAGCATCCTCAGCGCTTGCTTCTTCCAGAATAAAAGGCCTATATTTAGAGGATGCCAAGTATTAGAGATATACTGAGCTGGCAACTGGTTTTGGCAAATTTCCAAACCCATCTGATTTTCCACTTAAGTTAGACATTTCAGTAACATAAGAAGTTGCAAAGAGAGCTGAAAATAGTGTTTTGCTATCTTTGCAGCCCAACCTGCTGCAGCTAACACAGTTTGGGGAGGAAATGGGTGATAGTTTTTGTGTCAATCAGTATCAAACAGCATCTGATTTTAGCATGGGTGTGTTTTCGTGCATGTACTCACACACAATTAAGTGCACACACACATTTAGTGTGCATATATAGGGTGTATAAAGGGTAAGGTATACAGGCTTTTCTATTGGGTTCATTACTTAATTAAGCATTCATTCACTGTCTTTTGACATCTATCTATCTATCTATCTATCTATCTATCTATCTATCTATCTATCTATCTATCTATCTATCTATCTATCTATCCTGTCTATCATGGGGCTTACTTAGCACGAGTCTATTAGAACAAAAGTCAGGCTCTAAGTTTGTGCAGAGTTCAGCCTTTTTGATTTAAAAGCTCAAACAGCTGTTTTAAAGGACAAATACAGACACCTGAGACCACGATAAAGGATGGCAGATGCTTTGTCTCTGAATCTCTGTAACAGTTTCAGAGTCCTCCAGTCAATATTTTGCTGATACCTCACCCTGACACGACAACTGTGCGAGGTACAAATTGCATCTTGCTTTACAAGAAGTAAGTGGGGTTTATAGCCACCTTCCCAAGCATCACAGAGGAAATAACAGCAATTTCTCTAGTGAGCCTTCCATCTCTCCATGTAATCCCCCCTTCCTTGCCTCTATTTTAAATTGATCATACATTTTGCATAGACCATTTGGGCTGGTGATTCCTATTCTTGTGCTCTATCCAAGAGTCAATCTTTCCACAGAGGAAAATTACAGCTTAAGCTTTTATTTCTGCATTGGTCTGATGTGGTTCAAACGTATTTATCCTACCTCTTTGCCTCTCTTTAGGGGTGCCTTTATTATGATGTGATCTTCCAGGTGCGAACTGCAGCCACATTCATCTCCTTCAGTGTTTGTCCCTATGCTTTGTGTTTCATAATGGCTGCTTCAAGTGTGTTTCAAAGGCTTAAAATCAGCAAAGGAAAATTTTAAGCACAGAAACTCAAGCAGAGTTTAGACAGAATAAATCAGGGCTGCAGTTGTTTCAATCTGCAATGAGAGGAGCCCAGTGTACCTTGGATACTGCCTCATGTCAATAAACGTTTAGGGCTGGAAAAAGAGAATCCAAGCAGACCCAAACTAAGAAACATCTAAGTGCAGCTCAAAACGCAGCACAATGATTCATGGAAAAACCATGGTCTTCCTGGGTGGATTGCAGGTGGTATGACTTCTTTTGGTCATGCTGGAGTTTTCCTGATTGCACTCTTCCACCCTGGGCTGGTATCGGCCACCTCACCTGCATGTCAGTGCGTGTGTGGGCAGCCTTCACTGCAAACCTGTTGTTAGGTGTGGGTGGAGAGACATGAGGATAAGTCAGATAGTCTGTCATCAGATATGATGCCAGGGGAGCCTGAAAGTCACTCATTCCTGAGTGGCAGGGCCTCCTGACAGAGTCCTTGTCTAATCTGACAGCTCTGACAGCTCTAGGAACAGCTCGGGGAGGAGCTGACCTGTCGGACCTGGGGAAACAGAAAATCCGGCAATGCTCACAAGTCCAGGATGCCACAAAGCCAAAAGAGAGAGGGTGGTGATGTGTTTGAGAGATGTGGGTTTTTCCTGTGTGACCTGTGAGCACCAGGACATATTGGATCTTCTTCCAAGGGGCTTTTTAAAAGAAACATCCAGAAAAGCAAGTCTATTACCGGTGGCTCATCTGTGAGGCAGCTATTATTGTTAATGTGCATGTGACAAAGATTTTACCCTCTCATTAGTAGGGAACAATTATGAGGTCATTGTTAGCTAAATATTATCCTCATTTTATCGTCCTCTTGGATATACAAGTTGACATTTCTAAACCATTTATCAATTTTAGTGCAGTGCATGAGCACAGCATAGGAAATGTAGAAATGCTCTTTTTCTCCAAGCATTAATAAAAAGATTTGTTTCAGCCTATTTTTAAACATTTTGGTGGTGGTTTTTCAATATCATATATTAAAAAACCCTGGCAAATTTCTAGAAATGTCAGCTTAGATCAAAGCCGTATGGCCAAATGATTTGAGCAAATATATAAATGAAAGCTTCTCTTTCAGACACATCAGAGATTAAGATGTGACCTTCAAAACCATTCAGTGGCAACTAGTTCAACAAACTCAGGCTGTTAAAGCTAAGCAATTGCCTGTATATTGACTCCTATTCGAAGGGGATAGATAGAAGCCAGGATAACTCCATCTCCCATAAATCCCCTCTTTGTGAATTCCTTGCCCTATTCATCTTTGCTAGGGTTTGTTTTGCTGAATGTGTTCTGGAATAAGGCCTTTTTGGCTCAGGAGAGGGTCCCCCAATACAGCCATCTGCAACTTTGTTTTTAGAGTCTTTTGTGTTGTTTTATTTTCCTATTTTCTGCTTCATTATCTTCCAGTTTTACTCCTATTATTTTTCTTAGGAAGGCACATATTCTCATTCAAGTACTTTGCATCCCTTGATGTAACATGACCATTCATTTAAAGACCCAGTTCTGTCATCTTAAGCCATTCCATGAAAATTGTGTTCTTGTATGTCCTGTTTGCTATTGAATGATGTTGGAAACAAATTATTCTGGCCACCAAACGAAGCACTTGGGGTTGATTTCTTTTTTCTAATTAATACCTGAAATTTCAGCCTCACACAAATCAATCTGGGCTTGGAAGACTGGGCTGTGATCTCTCTTTCTTTTGCTGCCAATTAAGAAACCTGCTGTCATGACGATGCTATTGAAGAGGCATGAGTTGAGCAGAATGGCTCTTGCTATCTCACTGCAGAGCTGGCAGGAGTAAACATGTACTGGAGGCTGTAAATGGAACAGATGCTGTGCAGAGAGTGTGCACATGGGTCACAGTTCTGGGTTTACAGAATCACAGAATGGTTGGGGTTGGAAGGGACCTTTAAAAGCCATCCAGTCCAGCCCCCCTGCCATGGGCAGAGACATCTTCAACTAGACCAGGTTGCTCAGAGCCCCGTCCAACCTGACCTTGAATGTTTCCAGGGATGGGGCATCTACAGCCTTTTGTGCTGCCATTAAACTCAGAAGCAGGATCTCATCATGTGTCCCACATGGTGTTACTGTGAGGGAATTCAGCATACATAAAACAAAAATTAAACTTGGGAAACAGGTGTGTTGAGTCAGAAAGTGTTGTTTTTCACAGGAGAGGGTTTTTTTATTAGTTTAACATTTCACTTTGGCAACCCAAAAAACAGTGTTCCTTTTGAGGTTCTGACTTGCTCTTCCTGCCTTATGACAAGGCAGGATTTTGGGATGGGCAGGAGCCCCAGGATGTAAACAACATGCTAGAAAACACACTGTTCAGGGCTCGCTGCTGAAAGGACTTTCCGTCTTCTTGTAGGGCTGAAAAAACTAACTTCCAAAAACCACAGCATAGCATGGAAAAACATGTCAGTAATTGCACAGGACGTTGTCTGGGTCGATGCTGTATCTTTATGTGCTCATCTGACTGTTCAGTAAGGACACATTTCTGCATGCTACACCAATTCCTGTGCATATGTACCTCCTGAAGGGGACTGCCAGGAGGAATTCTCCCTCAGCCCTCTTGCCTGTCTGTGCTCAGATCCTCTCACACGCAGCCGCTGCCAAGGCACATTGCCGACCTCAGCCCGGCGAGCGCGTGCGTGGGCACAGCTTTGCACTTCTGGTGGTTCAATGGTGTGTGATGCTCACTGCCTTATGCTCGAGTGGCTGTGATTTGATCTCTGATAGCCCTACTCAGACTTGAAAAGAAGACAGTTTCCAGAAATTGCTGCAGAGCACCAGGCCAAGGAGCTGCGTCACAGCAGTTTCCCACAGGAAGGGAGGTGTCTGCTCTGACCTTGTGCTGATGAAATCCTTGGCTGATCCCGACAAGGTTCAGCTCCTGGAATATTAGTGACAAAGCTGACATCCTCCGGACTCTGTGAAGCATGACTGGGAACAGCACGAACTGCAGAGCCCAGGAGAAGGAAGCACAATTAAATAAATACCCCCTTTTCTGGAGCACAAAGGGACAATTGATACCCTGGTCAAAAAGCCAAGTGCTGTTACAGCAGTTCTTCGTTATAGGCATGTGCTTATTGGCTTTAATAAAGTGTCAGAGAGGATGTCTATGCAGATTTGTGGAACAGATATTAAAACATCCTTTAAAATGATTTGTGGCGTAGGGTTGAAGCAGCATGAGGAGTCCAGCGTCTCAAATAACAAATAGGAGCAAAGATGTGAAATGCATCTTTGGGGTTTTATATCACAGTGGATGACTTTACTCCCTGTAAAGGAGGGTGTAATCACTTGGCAGATCTGGAGGATCTGTATAAGGCACTGTAGACTGCTTCTTTAAGGGAGGTGTGCTGTTTCACAGGGATACATTTAACCCTTTCACCTGATGAGGACTCAAACCATCACCTCTGTTTATCTCAGACCTCCAAAGGAATTTTCGGGATCTGGTTGGTGAACATGCCATTGCAAACACCTGGCCTGAACCTGACCAGGATTGTGAGTTTGTGATGTCTCTCTGAGAGCAGCAACATCAGGCTTTCTCCAAACTGATTACAGGAATAGACTTCCCCTGACAAAATGAGAAGCATGGGCCCTTGTGACTTCAATGTGAGACTGTGTGCTTGAGTTCACTCAGAGCGAGAAGGCAAAGGGGTGATGGAAAACATCACCTCTGCTACTGTGCTGACCTGGCTGCTCTTCTGGACTGTATTTGATGGGGCAATCAGTATGGTGCTGCTGCAAACATCAGTGAAAACAGCAAGTGTGGAAAATATTTTCTAATGACAGAAGAGCTAAGCTAACTTCACAGTTGAAATCTTTCTGGCTGCTGGGATGTAAGCACCAATCCTTTTCATTTTATTGTTTCAAGTACCTTGTATCTCATCGTGCATTTGGTGAACAAGGTTGAATTGGGATCTTTGAGCAGGAAACTTCCCCAGCCTGAATGCTGGAGCAGTTAGTGCTTGCAGAGTACAAGTCTTTGTCTTGTGAAATTAGGAGCACTTACCCACAGGCTCCCAGGGTCCTGTGCATGCTCCCTGCAGACTCTGCAATGAGCTCAGAGATCGATCGTGGGTCAGACCCCTCCTGGCTGGTTGGATTTGATTTAAGTCTTCGCAGCTACTGAAAGGGGAATCAAAGAATTATCATAGAATTAGAGAATGGTTTGGATTGGAAGGGACCTTAAACACAATCCAGTTCCAATCCCCCACCTTCATGGGCAGGGGTGCCCATGCATAGATGAAGTTGCTCAGGGCTTCATCCAGCTTGGCCTTGAACATTTCCAGGGATGGAAATGGGATCCTACTTCATCCCTTCAGACTCATCCCCTTGCAGCCATGCTCTCACACCACCTAATTGACCCCACTGACACGATAACATGGTTGCTTTTTGGATGTCTCAGGCCTGTGAGCCAGCTCACCATCTGCTGAGTGCAGGAGAGGAGGCAGGAATGTGCAGCTGGAGGGGAAGGGGAAGGCAGAACCGGCCTTGGTGGCAGCTGTGCAGATTAAATAATTTCAAAGTAAACTGTGAACGTCCTAAATGAACAGTGTGAGCTGGGGTCTCGCTGCAGTGACTGGTGCTTCTCAGCTCAGGTCCAGTGTTCTGCAGCGTGGGGTGAGGGCTTCTGCTTGTTCTTCAGCCAGCAGAGGCTGACTCGCTGTGCCTGCTGCTTAAGAGCAGCGTTCTGCTGCACAAGCCATCATGTCAGCTTTGGAGCCATGGTAATTTCTCCACGGCACGCAAAGCAGCTAGCCCTCAGTGAGGGATGTGGTCATGTCATGCTTCAGACATAAGCTGATTTTGCTCTGGGAGCGAGATACTGCATTCCTTGGCACCCACACACTGAATGTCCTCTCCTCGGTGCACACATGCTGCCAGCTTGCTGCTTTGAATCCTCTGTGCTGAGAATAGTGATAGCCTAGTATTTTTTTCCCCAAGACTTGTTCTCTGTGGGAGATCAGCCATTTCCAGCTTCTTCAGAGACAAAACCTTTCCTCCTTTTAACCCTTTAGGGCTGTGGAAGTGACAAATCAGTGGAAAATGAGAGCAAAAATCTGTGCCAGCTTTGGTGCAATAATTAAACTCTGGTTCCAGAAGCCTTACCCCAAAATACACAGAGAAGGCACAAACAGCATTTGACTACAGAGTATCTGTTCCACCTGGATCAGGAGAGGGGTCACGATGCACAGGCCAAAAAGAGCATGGCTTGACTTTGAGCCAGGCTGGAGTTTCAGAGCTGGTACCCAAAATCTCATTTCTCTGCAGGAGGGAGAAAGTTGCACGGGGAGAGAAGACCTAGTGCAGGCTGAGCACGAGTGTTGGCTGCACGCTCACGTGGAATTGCAGCTGCCCTGTGAAATTATGGAGAGGATGCTTGTCTGTGTGGCCTGAGCAGAACATTTGCAGAGCAGAGGAGACTCTTACAGTAATGGACAGTAGGGCTAAAATGTGACTGCTCCAGGACATGGCTGCTGTGTGAAGCAAAGCGGTGGTAATGAAAATTGTTTTGCTTCTAATTAGAGCAGTCACTCCTGGCAACCACTCCAGTCTTATCTAAGGAATTTTCAGGCAGTAACTGCATCTTGGTGAAAAGCAGCTCCTCACTTTCTGTCGCTCTCTTTCTGAGCTATTTTGAGTGTAATTGTTTTGCTCACAGTAGAGGGGTGGGAGTGTACCCATCCAAACCAATCCTCAAGCTACACTGGCCTGGAAGGCATTTTGGTAAATAGAGATTTCCCCCATGATTTGTACCGCATCAGACTGGGCTGTTTTGCAGTGATGGACGGATTTGGGCTGGTATATTTTATGGAGAAGGCAGGAGAATGGTGAAAAGTGTGGTCATAACTTTTGTTCCTATGGCACTAGTTGGGATGAAGCAACTCTTGGTGCCTGATCCATCGCTGTGGATGTAAAATAGAGTTGTCCATGCTAGTTCAGCTCTCTAGGAGCAGTTCTGTTCAGGCTAATTTACCAGCTCTGTACTACCTGGCAGCTTCTGGGACTCACATGAGCCATGGTATGTGGCACATATTCCACAGGAGAAAAAAAAATTTTTTTTCTTTGTCTCAGGCATAACTAGTGACTTGACCTTGGGTTTTGCACATCATAGTGACGTACAGTATCTCAACTCCATTCTGAAAATAAAATCCCCACCAAACAATGGCACTGTTCTCTGCTAGAAGCTAAATGCTTAAAGGCATCCCCTGGTCAGCAATCACCCTAAATCAATATTGAAAGAGAGAAGTAATTCATTGAAAACATCATTCATTAATTAGAGTGTGGCCTGGACCAAAACAGTGTGTTCTCTGAAGACACAGATTTATTTATATTTAGTTACTGAAGGATATGTGAAAAGACTAGTGACAATTGTTGATGATGGTTCATAAGGGAGGCTGCTTGCTGGTGCAAATGCATAAATTATTGAGACAAATTTAGCTGGCTGGAACACTGCATAAACCAGCAAATGATCTGAAACTTATGTGGAATTAATTGCATTTGCCTTTGCAGATGTCTGGTTTCTGAGCACCAGAGCTTTGGAGCTAGCAAACATGCAGGCAGCCCTGAGAAGACCTGGCTGCCCTCAGCTCCCTGCTCAGCCAGGTACCACTAAGAGAGTTCATTTCTCCTGCAACAAGTAAAATTCATCTGGATGCCACTGTTGGAATTACCTGTTTCCCATATATTATTATTATTATTATTATTTTGTGAAGCTGTATTGCAGGTACTTATAGAACCAGGGCAGTCAAGTTTACCCTAACCCAAGCTGCATGACCAGCCCGACAAGCACTTAAAATCATTGTGTGATGCCTACTAACAATTTATTACCATTGCAAAGTGGCTGCATCTCTCACGATCTCACATTCCTCAGCTTTGTCAGAATGAAAGTGCTGGAAAGAAAAAACTTTCCTGCTCTGGAAAGTTTTCTGAGGCAGCTTCGTAGATGAAGTCTTCCGTGATTTTTTTAGGCGAAGTCTGAATACTGTGTTTGGTGATGAACCTTCTTGTAAAGTAACCCCGGGCAGAAAAATGAGGCCTAAAGTATGGTCTGCAGTGAAATCAGAGGTAGACATGTCCAATGCTATGTCCCATTTTTTTCGGCAGGTGTGAAGATGAAATAGGACTCACTTGTGGCAATACTGTATTTGCACTTACTCTCCACCTATATTTTGGAAATCAAGCACAGGCATTAACTCTACTGTTACTGATTTACCGGTGATTTAACGTTTCCTGTGCTGTCCAAATCCTTTAACTAAGGTGCCTTCAGCTAGTTAAGGAATGCAAACATGGATGTTTGAGCTCAGTTCAGCAAAGTACTTTAGCATTCATCAGACATCAAGTGCACAGGCAAGCAGGATTTCAAGGGTCACATCTAAACACTCTCCAGAAAAAGGAGATGGATAGCTCTGTATTCATCTAAACAGCTCCCTCCTTCACAGACAGTTTTTAATTCAGGTCATTTTCTGTCAGATTCTTAGTGAGATTTCCTGACATTTCAGCTGAAGAGATACCCACATAACCCACAGGGGAACATGCCCATCTGGCAGAGGACCTGCGTGAGGCCGCCTCAGCTGCTGTAGCTCTTTAGCACAAACAGGCAGCTAAAGCTTTGGTTGAGGAAGTTCTCAATTAAATCGAGATTGCCTGGGGAGGCTGGGGACTCTGTTGTGTGGGGTCCTTAGGAATGACCTCCAGGAATGGTTCAGGTCAAGCTGATCCTGTGTCAGAGCAGCATGATGGACCAAATGACTGCGAGAGGTCCTTTCCCAGGGATTTCATGTTCCCAGCAGAGCTGTAATTGCACGAGTGAAAGGTCAAACACTTTACACCTCATTGTGTGTGCCCCATAATGTATGAGTAATAGGTAACTGTTAAATCAGTTTCTATTGATAAAACACCAACTATCACTTAGTATTTTAATGGACTTCTCCTCATAAGTCTTATGCTCCAGACCCTTCACCAGCTCTGTTCCCTTCTCTGGACTCACTCCAACCCCTCAATGTGTTTCTTGTTGTGAAGGGCACAAAACAGAGCACATGGTTTGAGGTGTGGCTGCACCAGTGCCCAGCACAAGGGACAGTCACTGCCCTGGTCCTGCTGCTGCTGATACAGGCCAGGATGCCATTTGCCTTCTTGGCCACCTGGGCACAGCCTGGCTCATCTTCAGCCACTGTCAAGCAGCACCTCCAGGTCCTTTTCCACTGAGCAGTTTTCCAGCCGCTCTGTCCCAAGGCTGGAGTGCCCCAGGGGGTTGTTGTGACCCAAGTGCAGAACTCAGCACTCGGCCTTATTGAACCTCAAACAATTGGCCTCAGCCTGTCTGCTGAGCCTTCCCGCCTTCCAGCAGATCAACATTGCCACCCAGCTTGGTGTCTGCAAACTGACTGAGGGGACACTCAATGCCCTCATCCAAGTCATTGATAAAGATGTTAAACTGAGTCCTGGAGAGCGCCACTTGTGACCAGCCACCAACTGGACTTAACTCTGTCCACCACCATCCCAGTTAATCTTCCTGTTTTTTTCCCTCATCATTCTCTGCATCTGGAAGGGTAGAGAAGAGCACTGCTTGTTCTCCTGATCCTTTAACCAGTTATCCCAAGGCTCTGACATCTCTTGATTGCTTTTGGATGTTTTGTTGCAACTTCACTGCTGTCTACATGAAAAATCAATAACAGATAATAATCTGAGGGCTGTAACAGATTGAGAAACTTTCTCTTCTCATCTTTAACCCAGGCTCCAGGGAGGCAGCAAGCTTCCCTAAGAAGTGGGTCCAGTCTGCAGTTTCTCACTCTCACTCTCTCTCTCTCTCTGATACTCCTCAACCTCCTCAAGGAGCTTTGTTGCTGCGTGAAGAAGTTCCTCTACCTGGATGCATCTAAAATAATGGAACTGAACTCTCACACGGGTGAAAGCTGCAGGTGAGCTCTGCAGCACAGCTGGGAATAAACCAGAGCTTGCCTGGTCCGTAAGGGCATCGCTGGGGATGGCTCATTGCTGCCCTGATGTTGTGGGATCCATGAAGGGCAGGAAGTCTGTCCCTGAGGATGAAGAGGATGCTTCAACTCAGCCTGCATGCAGAACTGTTGTGAACGTGGTTTTTGGGGACATCACACCAAGAGACACGCAAAGACAGCCCCAGAGCATGAAGTTTGTCTCAGCCACAGCCCTGACAACCTCCTAGTGAGTGAGGGACATCTCCTGAGGCAAGCCAAGGTGAGGTTGTTAGGTGAGTCAGGGAAAGGCAGTGGCCAAGTGGAACCAGTGTGTGAGCACAAAGCAGCATTGTCTGTGGCTGGTGAGCTCCTTCTTTCTTGGAATAGGATCTGAGAGACAAATGAAGTGATTTCCACCCCCTCTCACTTCTGGTGGTCTGACCTCAGAAGGGAGTGGTAGAGAAACCAGCTGGGAGTAACTAGCTATTTAAAATGGATCAAGACTGTAGCTGGGACACTTCCAGAAAGGACTGCTGGGGAGGGAACATGGAAACACCCAGCACATTCAGAACTAGCTAGCCAGTGAACTTGGAAAAGAAACAGTGAAGCAAAGCGGTCTCTCCTCCACTAATCAAGAGAAATAAAGAATTGAAATACCCCCTGGAACTGATGGAAAATCAGGTCAGGAACAGAAATATTCATGCATTCACTCTACTGGTGAGTAAAGAATTTCCAAACCCAATTTCTTTTGTGGAAACCTGGCTCCCTAAGGCTCTGAAAGAGATGCAGAGAATGTCCCACTGCATGTGGTGTGCTGGTTCAGGATCCCTGCCAGGGCAATCACTCCCAATAACAAGCAAAGCAAAACTGAGCTGCCAAGTTTCAAATGTTCATGGGAGAGGGAGGCTCATGACTGTGGAGAGAGCAATGAGGAAGCGTGAGTTCATTTACTTCCAAATCAGCGTGAGTGTCCTCACTTGTTGTGCTATTGCCTCAGATAACACGGGTTCAAGATCAGTTTCTCATTGTTCTAGGAGCTGCACTGATTCACAGCCCAAGGAAAGTACAACTAAAATTTAAAATACGAGGAAGCAGACAGAAATGCCATGGTGGATGAAACTCATGGAAACAGGACACCATCTGGGGCATAGAGGGATGTGATGTCTCAGTGTTTGTAGATTCCAGGAGCAGACACGAGGCCCTTCTATGGAGGGCAGCCCTCAAGTCTATGCAACACATGTCACGGAAACAGAACTACATGAATATATATTTGGATTGGAAGTCAGCTTTAAAGATCACCTAGTTCAAGCTCCCTGCTTATTGCAGGGGGTTGGACACATTCAGCTAGGTCAGGTTTCCCATGTCCTTTTTCATCCCAAATTCTCTCTCTTTCTGACTCTTCACTTCCCAGGGCTTCCCTCCCCCTATCCCTTCTCTTTTTTATAATTACCCTTTTCCTGACAGTCTCTTGGCTGAAGCCATCTTATGTTGGCAATGGTGTTGGTTCAAATGGAAGGCTGTGCTACAGATCTCCACACTCCCTTCCAAGCAGCGTTGCTGTGATTTTGGGGGAGAGCCAAACTCCTCTCAACCCCAGAGCTTCCCTCTAGATGTGCAATCTCGTGATGGTTTCGGTGATTTTCTGCAGAGACAACTCTTGTCTTTCAACTGCTCGCTGCTTCTAACCAACTCATCGCGATGTATCAGAACAGGCACCCAAACAGCCTGATGCAACTCCCCAACAAATTTTTGGGTCATATTGGCACTTCCTCCCTACCTTTGCCTCGTTCCCATGTCAGGTATGAAGAAAAGATAAGAAATCTTTCTTATTTGTCATATTTGTCAGTCTGCAAGGTGAGTCTAGGATTATTTACAGAGTTGTATAAAATACCAGCAAATATTTCGGGTACACTATCTTCTTTTAAATTAAAAAAAAAATAAAAAAAAGAGACACAGAAGAAAAGCCTCACGTAAACAAGAAAAATACAGCTGACTTTGTGTTGTCTGCAGGCTTTGTGCAAAAGAGCCTCTGTGTCAGGGACATCTGAGCTGCTGGGGCACCCGGAGTGGAGAAGGTTTGACAGCATGTGAGTACCTCAGCCCTTGTCAAACCTGAGTGAACATTTGCTTTACCAGCCAAGGTTCTCTTTGCAGCACCAACCACTGTCCTGGTTCCCCCTCTCGTTGTCTGGATGTCTCCCTGCTCCCGTGATGAGTCACTCTGTGAAGGTGCCAGCCTCTCCCCGGTGAATGCAGGGGCACTGGGGCCACCTCGGAGGTTGTGAACTGGGAGGGGAGAATTTATCAACACATGCACACTTGGGCTTCCATGCCCCAGGACATTAAAAAGGGATGGCAGCAAACACCGAGCAGCACCCTTGTCACCAGCCTGGCAAACATGACTTGTTTACAGCTCACTGCTCACACAGGGCATATTCCAAGGAGGCAGGTTGGGGCAGGAGCTGGGAGAGGTCTCCACAGCCCCATCTCACCCAAGTCAGACCAAGCTGTGACTCAGTCAGCAAACACAGCTGAGCTCTGGAGCCTCGACTGGACTTGCTGCAGTAATCCTGAAACTTCTGTTTGCTTCCCAAGGGGATTTAGCAGTGAGGGAACAACCTAGCAAGGAAGGAGAATGGCAGATAATGTTTGCTTCCTTTTGATATAAATATACTTCCAGAACAGGGTCCCTCAGTGCAAACATTCCCACAAGAGGAAAAAAACAAACCGAGTTATCACAGGACAGCCGGTAAATGGTAACAGTAATAACAACAGCAGCAGCAACAACAGCCTTTCCAACTAATTCTTTATTTTCTTTTGTAAATGGGGTTACTTTGACCTGACAGAAGAATGCACCAGGAAATGATGTTGCATCATCTAAGGAAATGACACCTCTTGTATTTCCCCACTTCTCCTTTCTCTGGTGTTCCATCAGGATTTTATGAGGCTGTTGCAGGACACAAGAGGGGCAGGCTCTGAAGAAATCACTCTGATCTCATGGTGCAACTCATTATTTTGGAAATCAATCCAGCCCCTGGGAACTGAGGGTGCTTTCTCTGAAAAGCAATTTCAACCTACTTTGTTGCTCAAGACATGCTGTATAAGCTTAGTATGCTCCTCTGGTACAAACTTTAAAATGCATATCTTGTGGGCAAAGACACACAGAAATGACCCCTTGGTCCAGCTTATGTCAATATTGTCATACAGAGGCAAAAACTCCCTGCCCTCCAAAAAGGCACTGCTCGAAAACTGCAGTCCTTGAGGCTGACATTATTTTATCTAAGTTTCTATTACTGCTCTTTGTCCATTAATTGCTACATGATGTGAAAAAAAGAAACAAGGACAAAAGGAAAATCTTGTACCATTCCTTGCTTTAGACATTTAGCATAATTTCTTATTACTTTGTGCAGAAGTTCAGCATAAAATTTCTTAGCCTCCAGACACTGAGCATTACAGGTGTTGTAAATGTTAGAGGGTCCACCTGAGAGCCCTGACTATTTTTACAGGGATAAATACAGGTGAAAGAATAATTTGTAATGAATATCATTCAACAAACCATATTTTCCATTTGTGAATTGTCCGTGAAGAGATTGTAATTTTCTTGAGCTGTTTGCTGAATCACTTCTGGAAATCATTCTTCACTAGCAGCTTCTTGGAGAGCAATTTGCTGGGAGCATTTCATATTCAAAATTTGCAACTTGAGCTATTTTTATGAGGTGTGTCACTTCTCTGGTAGGATCCGTTCCCTAGTTAGAAGAGTGTAACTCCTGAAGTTTGAATTTGTGTTCTGTGTGATTCCAGTTATGAACATGAATTTTGAAACTCTGCAAAGGTGTCCTGGATTATTTGTTTGATATCTGTTTGAAATAGATTTGCTTTTTGCAAATATTGGTAAAACATGGAGAACAAACCCAGCAAAATTGAGGTAAATCCATTGCAGCATTCAAATGAACATCTTGGCTACTCTAACCTCCTGAGATCAGGCTCTGTGCTTTTGGTGTGATGGCTGGATTGCAATGAGTGGTGTATCATCTTCGGTCCAACAGTTTTTGGAAATGGTGTTATTGAAAAGGTAGAGAGAAAAGAAAACCCATCAGAGGTCAGGCTTAAACAAAAAATGTTAACATTGGTGAAAAGTGGGTGCTTCATGTGACTTATTCAGAATTACTGACCCTGATATTACTCCAACACAGCCATTCTGCTGACTTGGGAAGAACCTTTCCTGGTGTCCTTCATCTCTGCAAAATTAATTTCCAGATTTTCCTCAGCTGAAACAGGTGACAGGCAGGAGATTAGCTGGAAATTAGGTCATCTGGGAAGAACACGCCTCTCCTAAATACTCCCAGAGATATTGTTCAAAGCTGAGGCTGCAGTGGAGGCCTTAACAGTGGATAAAAAGAGGAGAAGGCTCTTCAGACAAGGTTCATGTTTCTGTTGGCAGTGCTGTACGAAGTTGTTCCAAAATGTGTGATAGTGCCAAGGATTGTGTTCGTTTAGGCTGGGCTTGGCTTTTCCTCTTGATGTCCCCACGATGACAGCTGGTGTTGAAGGTGAGGGAGGGTGGAGGGTGTGGGAACCCACTGGAGGATTGTTTTCAATCACAGCTCCTTGGTGCTGCTCCAAGCTGTGCAGTTCCCTGGAGGAGAGGTGTCCCTGAAGAGCTGAGGCATGAACCTGAGGACCAGGACAGTGTGCACAGACAAAGAGCTCCTCTCCTCTCCTCTCCTCTCCTCTCCTCTCTCTCCCAACATCAGATGCAAATGGCTGCCTACAAAAATTTGCCTTTTATGTCGAGACAACTGAAGGAAGGGAGCTGAAAATGAGGCTCATGGGTTTGTTGAACTGGAAGGGAGACTAAGCCTTTTAATATTTGCCTTTGCACTCCTCCAATCACACAGAGAGAGAAGGCCTTATCTTTTGGTCACAAAAGAAGTATTGACAAGGCCTCAAGTAATCCCAGCAAAACCTGTTCAAATAAAAGTTTGCAGAGCACAAAGCTGTGGAAATTAAGGGGTTCAGAGAGTCTATCAGTCAGTCAGGAGCATGGACTTCCTGAGAGCCCAGAGCCACTCTGATGAACCTGACAGAGACAAGATGCCTCTGGCATCTTTCATCCACCTGGAAACAGACAGAAATCAGACAGGCACCTTTCCAGAAGGAGCATGGAGTGGTTAACAGAAAATCCTCAATTATAGGTGATCAGGATTCAGGGCTCCTAGTAGTGGATGCACTGCTGGCCTTCCTCAGCCCAAAGGTTTTAGTTAAAAAGGCAGACAAATGAACTACTTTAGCCCAGTAATGATTTCATAAACGCACGTGTCTAAGTAATGATTCCCTGTATTATGCCTTCCTCCCACTCGCATTAAGCCATCACGCCTGGATAATCTAACACTTTGAATTAAGCCCTCCTGGTTTACCCATTCTGTGCTGAGAAATTCTGCCCGTGCTCAGCAAATCGCTGACCCCTATCAAGTCCTTACAAGTACGAAATAATTCGTTTTATTTATACAAGTCATCCTACAGGCCAGATTTATAGGGCAGGCAAAGTAAATGCACCTGTGTTGATGCTGCAGTAATTTCATCGTGTTCTGTCAGGGGGAGACTGCTTAAGGATGACACTTTCATGGTGCAGCTTGATGGGGTTTGGCTACAGAACAGCCCAGCTGGCCAGCAAGCAGGGGTGAGCAGAACAGGGCTGGATCTGAAAGTGGCTTTTGTGGCTCTTTTATTCCTAATAATGTATATTAAAAAAAGAAAAGAAAAGAAAAAAAGGTTCATTTTGAAGAAGAGGGGAAAATAACCACTCATTGGCTGCAAGAGGATTAACAAGGTAGTTTACTATAATATTAGAGGGGAGGAAGCCTTTTTATGGAAAGTACTGTGGGGAAGATGATTGTTTTTACTTGCTGTTGTTTTCCTTGCCTCCCTGTTGTTCTTTTTTTCAGTTCTGTAGAACAGGCTCAGAAAGTGGTACAAATCATATTATTTGTTAATGTGCCAGCCTGGTGAGTGGAGAATTTTTAGTGGTCTGCAAAGAGAACAAGCACAATTCCTGTTATTTGTTAATCATCTCTGTGTGCTTAACTTTCAAAAGCTGTTTTAAATATTTATCCTCCTTTCTCTCCAAGGATTTGTGTTTTCTTCTAAGAAGAAAATTAACTCTATCCCAGCCAAAACCAGGGCAGTAACATTTCATTCCTTCCTGAGCCCAAACCTGGTGAGCAGAGAGAAGATAACACTCACAAGGAATGATTTAACGTCTTCAGCTTTCCATTTGACAACTGAAAATGAAACTCAAGGAGTCCTCTATCATGGTAGAGAAAAAAAAACAACCAACGAATAAAACAAATCCGACAAAAAAACAACAACCAAAAGCCACCCCAAACTTTTGTTTAAGTAGGAAGTTTCACACAAACTCACCTTTTAGCATTTCTAAGAAGAAGTGTGGCAAGTTACAACTGCTGGGAATGGATCCGTCACAGAATAAGCCCTGGCTTGTCACAAACTTTTGGTGACCCAATAAATGGCCAGTCTCAACACATTGTATTGCAGCTATTGTGCAAGTCTACCAATAAATAGACAACCCAGCTTACCTGGTTCTTACTCACCTCGTTTGTCTGCCCAGGAGATGGGAAACAGCTTAATAAAATTAAGTACAGTCAGACTTCAAATCCTTTTTCTTTTTTTTTCTGATACGTGACCTTAACTGCTTGCAATATTGTGGAGTTCCTTTCAGTTTTTATGTGGTGTAAAGGGCCATTAAGTGAGTCATTCTGCAGAGATAAGGGACAACAGCAAAGCCCTAGAGAGATTTGGGGTGCTGCTGGACCCCAGGTAGAAATCCCTGGATGGAGTATGATTGCATGGGATGTTTCTCTATGGGATGAATCACAAACAGGCATTCAAACACCACAATAATTTTTTGGTTTTTTTAATTGAAAACATTTCTTTCAGCTTGATAAATTGGTTACTCTTTCCCATGCAAACAACTGTGATTATTCATCATGATATTTGTGTGCTCTTAATTTCCCACAAGAGTTATATGTGGGATGGAAGTTTTCTTTCATCGTTTGATAAGGCATTGTTTTAAAATGCCCATCATCCAATCAGGGAGGATAAGCCTAGTGATTGAAGTCAGCAATTACAAAATCTGTATACTGAATACCTAAAGGTTACAGCTTACAAACAGTCAGATGACAAGAAAATACGGTGTGATACTAATCACTAATCATAGCTTGCTTAAGAATGACATTTCCAGGAATCAGGATCAATCTGCCAATGATTCACTAGATGTAGAAAGAATTAAATTCATAGCATGCATTATTTGAAGTGAGTGTTTTGATCAGTTCACTATCAAAAGCTGATTCCCATTGGTTACAGAGGAAGGAGGCAATCAAAGTCACCTCTGTTTTTCACATAACTTGTTTTTTTTCAGTTAAACACTGACATCAAAAGTTTGTCATACAAAGACAGAGCCTTTTCTCTCGCCCTGTGTTACACACAGTGAAATGCCAGCCCCACTGATTTTGGTGACAAAATTCCCATTCATTTAGCCTCATGTCAGAGGATTGATTTTTATTGACACACTGGGGAGCAATTAATTATTTACCCATCAGCCTGAGAGACCATTTCAAAAGGATTTATTTAAGGTGCTGTTCTTTAAGAATCAGTTATCTTGAGGCATGTGATACCTTATACAGTTCACTCTGCTTAAATACCTTCCACTCAATTAGCTCGTGTTTTTATTCAAGAGAGGAGATGGATAGGTCTCTTCAGCTGGCAACGCTTCCAGAGTGTGTCAGGCCAAAGGGAAGATAATTACAGGGAAGAGAGAAAAATGTGGAAAATACTGTTTGCAGAGGGCACTGTAGAGAGGGAACTTTGTTGTGAGCAGCCCTCTCTCACATTACAGATGCTGAAGCTGTACTCTTCTGACCATAAGATTAATGATGCCAAGCCAAACATTATACCCATGTCTCAAGGGTCACAGGAGAACTTCTTTTTTTATCATCTGTTTCTCATTTTGCTGGCCACTGAGGTATTTACTAAGGAATTAGTATATCTCTAGGTTTAAGTAGATTAAAATAGAAACATGCCACTGTTTACTGGATACATCTGCTCTCATTAGTATAACTTGTTGCTGTTGGCATGAAGCAGTTTAATTAAAATGACAGCATAGTTTTCTGTGGAATCAGAGCCTGGTCCCAGTGGGGCTCCTCAGACAGATGTGAACAAGCAGTGCCTGCTGTGGTGGCTGCAGAGAGACCCCAGGGCACCCCCTCTCTCTCACCCCTTCAGACAGTCCCTCCTGGAAAGGGCGAGGACAGAGCAGTGCTTCCACTTATGCTAGACCTTTTTTTTTTCTTTCCTAGTTATCCTCTATTTACTTCAGTCCCACTCTTTCCATTAATGCCTACGAATGTGGTATATTTGTTACTGACTTAGGTGTAGGATGCTGCTGGAGGAAAGTCTGGAGACACCACCTCCTCTGTTGCCCATGTGGCTGTCACAGAGCAGTTTGTCAGTACTCCTCTGCCCCAGGGCCCAGATGGGTTCTGGAAAATGTTGTGATTGCCTTGGAAGTTATGAAAAGTCAATTAATAGGGTAATTTGCCTTCTGTTGCTGTGTTTTGAGATGATACTTGGCAAATGTACTTAGGGGTTTTTTCCTGAAACGGTGTGGGTTAGAAGCTGGGCTGAATCAGGAAACTACTCTGGCATGTGGAAAAGGTGAAGGCTTTCAAAGTACATGGTCAAAGAATATTCCCGCTGAAGTCAAAACCTGGTGGCCAGGCCACTTTTCTGGGATTTTGAGCTGGAATAGGATTTGGGACATGCCCATCCTAACCAGTTTCCCTATCCAGGAGCTAGTGTTTTCCTCTTTTCCGTGGGCAAGCCACCCCAGCACCGAAATATAAACATCTGAATCATGGGTGTGGTTGCCCAAAGCTTCCTGGGGTAGTCACCAGAGAGAGGAAGGTTTCTTCAGGGAGCCACTGAAAGACCTTGGAGATCACTTCCCGAGCATCTTTTCTTGTTATAGTTTACTAAATAATATAAATCCTACGTTTCAACAACACGGTGACTCAGTTTTCTAATGGAATGGGAGGAACTGGAAGATCCAAGTCCTGCCACGTCTGCCTGACAACATAATTTCTGCATCTCTCCCTCAGCTCCACCTTGGACCAGCCACTTGCTGAAATGATGCTGTTTTGAAGGGAAAGATGCTGTCATCTCTCAACCACTTTTGTTGGGAGAGAAAATCAGCCACCTACTCCTCACCCAGCAAGCAGAGAAGTGTGGTTAAAACATTTAATAATACGAGGCTTGTGGTGAAATCTGAGGCCTCTGCTTTCTGTTCTTTCCGAGGCAAGAGCACAATTTTGTAGTTGGGTGTTTTCTGAGGTGGTTTCAGAAAAGTGCCTGTCCTGCCCACTCACTGGGCAGGAGCCAGCAGGGCCTGGAGACCTGTGCTGTGCAAACACAGGGGTGCACCTCTTCCCCCAGAGGACTTCAGTGCACATCTGGGATGGGGAAACTTTCTGCTCCATGGTGGCCAAACAGCTGTTGAAGCACTTTGGGCTATCTGGCCATCAAAGTACAGCAGAGGTGGACCTAGAAAGAAGGGAAAATGTCCTGGTGCTGATGACCTCTGTGAAACAGTGGGGCTGAAGGTGCCTCTTCTCGCATCTAAATATCCAAAAGCAGGAAAAGAGATGTTGACAGACATATGGAGTCCTGCTTGGAGTCTCAAGGGTGGGCACTGGCAGACCTGGAGTTAAAACCAGTAGCTCTTGACGGTCTCATGGGTCCAGAGGCCATGGGATAGAGCTTCACTTGCCTGTTCTACCCTGTTCTACCTGCTTTTTGTTTCTAAGCAGCTCCTCACTGCCTCCCCCCTGTTTAGCAGCATGGAGAGGCAGTGGAGGGCAGCCAAGAGTCTGCAGTGAGGATGTGTTTGTGTGGATGAACACACTTTCCACATATAAAAGTAATAAAGGGAAAATACTACATAACTTCACTTGCTGACTGTTTTGCTCCAGTGCCACGGCCCAAGAACAATCACCCAAACTCATCCATGTGTGAAAATTGTAATATTGGAAAAGGCTCCTGTGTTTGCTATTAGTCATATTTCTTTATAACAACTTTCCTCTGTAAGTGGGTACAGAAATAACTCCTCAGATTATGGATCAGAGCAGGGAGCTGTATTTGCTTAGTGGTGTAGCTGCATTGATTGGCATCCCCCTGCTCAGGAGAAATGTTTTTAACCAGCCAGAACAACAAATACTGTTGAAAAACCTACATGGGTTACACTGACGGCATTCAAATGTAAAAGCAACTAGGTGTTTCAGGAGCCAAAACACGATTATTTTTAATCCACTGTGGTTAGGAATGGTTATTATTTATTGTTTGAACACAGCAGCACCTACTGGCTCCCGCCAGAAATCAGGACTTCACCACAGTAGGTGTAAAAGGGAGTAAAAAAGGAGGTTTCCACCTCCCTGAGTGGTCTGAGTCTGAGCAGGAAGCAGCTGGCAGAGTGTTTGGATAGAACCAGCACAAGGGAGGAGCAGGAGGGAATAGGAAGACTGGTCTGACTGGCCAGGTTGTGCTGGGCAGGCTGAGCAAGAAGCCTAATGGAGGGGAGGGAGCTGTTGGTGACGAGCTGTGCGTGTTTCTGGGTGGAAGGAGAATGAAATCTGGAGGTGTGGCAGGAGCTGGAGAGGTGTCAGTGCCTCAGTGACACGCTGCAGTTTGTAGGAGATGAAGGAGAGGAGGACACAGGGGATGCAGGGGGAGAAAGGACTCACCAGTGAGCAGTACAGTGTGGGAAAATGGGATGGGCAGAGGCGGCAGGAGAGTGCCAATAGTGTTTTCTCATCCAAATGTACTGAACTGGAGGAAAAAAACCCAGATTATCTATTTCTTTCTTTCTTTCTTTCTTTCTTTCTTTCTTTCTTTCTTTCTTTCTTTCTTTCTTTCTTTCTTTCTTTCTTTCTTTCTTTCTTTCTTTCTTTCTTTCTTTCTTTCTTTCTTTCTTTCTTTCTTTCTTTCTTTCTTTCTTTCTTTCTTTCTTTCNATGGGAAGGTTTTTTCCAAAAACTCACCTTTGGAAAAGGTAAAGCTAAGCTGTTTGCCTTGGCAGTTTCCAAGCTGGGATGGTTGTGCCAATTTCACATCCAGGATGCAGGATACCCTGACACCCCCTTTCCCAGCCAACCCTGCTGGCAAAAGGCTCTCAGTGCAAGTGGGCATTGGTGTCTCTCCTCTTTCTTCCCCATCCTCACTTCCCAAGTTCCAGACCTCTACCTCTGCTGAACTTGGCTGCAAATATTTCCATTCTCTGGAAAGCTGTTGTCCATCTTCCTCCCTATTCAAGAATAACATTGAACCTTCCACAATAGTTTTGATAGTTTGATTTTTTTTCCTACAACAGAAAATGGAAATGATCTACAAAAATGATTTTCTTCCACAAATATTTAGCTTTCTTTCCTAAAAACATTTTTTGCTTAGAGCATCATTCTCATGGAAAACTTTGTGGCCTTAGTGGTAAAACTGCAGTGAAGGAAATTATTTTTGAAACATTATTTCAAATATATATGGTTAGGAAGAGTTTTGTCTAGGCCAGGAATCAGGAAAAATAAAAGGTAGTTAAAGTCTGTATTCAATTCCATTTTAAGATCTCTATTCTAGAGCTGTCTCCATATAATGGCTCAGAAATGTCCAGGGAAGTTCTGTCATTTCTGGTTTCCATCTCAGACTGAAACTGAAACAAGCAAGTAGCCTTATAAAAAACCTTGTTCTTATGAAGAGTTTTCCAGTTTCCTATGTTTTTATTCTCATAAGGTTTAGGTAAAACATCCAGATTTTTCCTTTTTTAAAGAGAAGCCAGACTCAAAATCTGCTGAGGTTTCCCCATCACTAATTATAGCATGTATGTGAAATTATTTGCTGTGAAGGTGAAGGGTAGTGTCAAACTAAAATTAGATGCATCAAGAACAATGCTCTCCTGCCTTGGCAAGTGTAGGAGGTTGATGCTCTGAAGGATAGTTTTTGTTTTGTCACATTGTTTTCCTAAATGATCCAGAAGGATGAAGCTGAAGGAGTGTTGTGGGTTTTTTTAGAAAAACAAACAAACAAAAATATCTAGCTTGGGGAAAAAAAAAGTAATTTTCCATTTCATTATTTCATTTAATTCTCCCTGCACATACTGGGAAACATACACGTTATTTTTCCTCTTTCCCCAAGGAAAAATGCCAGATAAGGGCAGGTCTTATCAGCCCACTGGAGGCAGGATTCAGCTTGACTGTTTTCCAGGGAGTGAAGAAAGTGTGTGTGTGAACTGGGCTCATTCCCTGCTGCCCTGGCCAGGCCTCCTTGGGCAGCAGAAGGGGTTTTGTGGGAGCAGCAGCAGCCACAACACTTTTCCCAGTTGGATTAATATGTTTTCTCTCATAGGCACCTCGAGCAAAGGTCTGTGTTGCTGAGAGAGGTGGAGAGAGATGCTCCAGAGAGGAAACACCACAGTCCTCACTTGACAGCTAGCCTTGTTTTGTTAAAACCCACATCCTGCATGGATGGCTTGCCTGAGGCAAAGCCCAGCATCAAGGCAGTGTGTCCACCCTGAAACCAACTCCTTGCAATTTGAGGTAGGTACCTTGTTCCCTTGTCAGTTCCCAGAAAGCACAGAAATGCTGCTGAGCTCCTCCTGAAACTCTGAGTGTTGTGTTTCCATGCTGAGGGCTGGGTTGGCTGGTCCCTCAACCACTGTGAGCCACATAAAACTTATTATTGTGCAGCAGCACATCTTTTTCAAAGTTATAGATGATGGTTTGCTGTCTTGGTGATTTTTTTTAACAGTGTAAAAAGCGGTTATTTGAGCTTTTTCTTCTTCATGCCATGAAAGCTTCCTGAGTAGAAATATCTGGTGGCTGTGAGTTCAAGCTAAACTACTTCAAATTATAAACAAGAGTCTTTAAACACAAAAAAATCTTACAAATGGAAAGACTTTTCAATGCTCATTTTTAAAAAATTGCTACTGGATGGGGTCAGGTAGGGTTCCTGAAGTGTTTGACCCGGAATAATCAAAACTGAAATCTTGGAAATTTTGGAAAGCTGAAGGATTTGTATTTTTAGAATCTGTGAATGTTACACAGGAAAAGATGCCTGGCTTTTCTATGTGCTACCAACAAGATTATCCTCTGGAAACGGCAAAATGAATGCAGTTCCCTTTGCTCAGTCTAATAAAAGTCACAACAGAAGTAAACCCAAATAAATTTGTAATTGTTAATTTCAGGGTGGCAATTGAAAAAAAAAGGCAAAAAGCACAACAAACCACAACCAAACCAACACCCCCCCTCCCCTCTACAATCTGTGAGCTAAATTCCCCTGAAATTGCCCAACTTTTGATCCCAGTGACACAAATTATTGTGAGCTTGGAATGATATCAATTACTCTCCATTACTACCCGAGGGCTTGCTGCTATAGTGGTTAATAAGCCAAATCCTAAGGTGCCCTTTCCATTTGTGGGTAAGGTCAAAAGCAATTAAGGAATGGAGGATCTGTGGTGAAAGCTGCACAAGTGCAATATTGGTGGGAGTTTTTTTTGTAAATCAAAGTCACATCATTCAAGCAGTGCTGGGTTTGATCAGCAGATGGGCTCTTCCCAGTGCTATCCAGACTCAGAGGTCTGTGGAAAACCAGCTTTCCCTTGATCCCACCTGCGGTGTGGAGCTGTAACTCGTGGTTTATCAAAGACAGTGCATTTAGAGTGTACTTAGAGCAAGTAGGTGGCAGAAAGAATCCAAATCGCGTCTTTTGAAAATTTAAGATACTTTTATGCAAGTACCACTTTAAATTAATTTAAAGATAAATCACCACACAAGTGGACAAACTGTTCTCATACATAGCTCCCTGCCATACTAAAGCACATTCCCTGTGTCTGACCCTACTTTTAATTTCAGTTTTTAGCTCCATCATTGGGCCGAGGTACTCTCTGTGCACCCGAATATAGAATCCTCCTCAGTAACATGAGATGAAGTCATCTTGTATTGTGACCAGACCTTCTTGAGATTCCTCTTGCAAACCTCACTGTTTTTTTCCTAAACTCAGAATAATTTTACAAAAGCCTTTTTGCAGCAGGGATTTTAACTTCTCTCTGAAAACTGGAGTATCCAGAGATGGGATCTGCTGCCAGCAAAGTTAACTTCCTCAGACAAACTTGTCCTAAGGAAGACAGCGTTGTGACCGGACTTATTTTCCATAAACTCATCTTGATTGCATTAATTATGCTGCTATCTGTTAATTATTTCCTGATTTTCTCCCTTATCAGATTTTGCGTGCAGTCAATTCCAGATGAACATACTGATAGTTACGCAAGGGTTTGCCAGTGACCTCTTCCTACACTGCTACTACAGCATCTCCCAGGCTTTGTGACTCCTCTAATTTTCCAAGAGCTGTTACAAATTGAGGTCAGTGGCTCAGAAATCTGCTCCACGAATTTTCTTAGAAAGCAGAGACCTGCATTATCTTGGCCTGCAGACAGGTTTGGGAAAATTAAGTCTTCACGTACAGACTGCTCCACACAGAGCTCCCTGTGACAAGCTTTGTCTACCTGAAAGCCAACATCCAGCAAAAGCTCGTCAGGTGGGCTCTCTCCAAAGTCAGAGGAGAGCAGGGAACATTGTCAGAGGTGGTTCCTGCCATCCCAGGGGAGCAGGGGCCTCTGCAGATTCCTATCTGTCCCTAGTGATGAAAGAAAATGTCCAGTTCACTCAGAGTTTGTGGTTACTTCTTGAGTTTTTTGTGTGTGAGAGGTAGGTCGTGCACTGACCTCGTGCTCCCCACCCCATCGACTGCACCCAAAAGATCTGAGATTCCCACCCTGTGACCAAAACAGTCTCCAGATCAAGACCCTTTGCTGGAGATCTCTTTCTCAGATATGTTCTTACATGTTTCACCATGTCTTGCCAGCTATCTGTAGCACTCCTCACTGCCATTAACATATTCCAGCACTGGTTTTAGTCCCTAAAGGTAGATTTCGCTTCATCACCATTTTCTTTATTTCTTTTATAAACTAAATTTGCTTAAACCCAGGGCTTTTCAGCCTGTAGAAATTCTCTATGGGTTTCTGGCTGGTAGCACACCCACGAGTGCCTAGACAGAGATGTGTTTGAGTGTGCTGGAGATGTCCAATTTAGAGAAATAACAGAAAATAGTCATTCTCAGCACATTTTCTATGAGCAGAGTATTGTTCCCCTGTAAATAACCACACTAAGCAGGCAGCACTCTGGTCAGACGAGGTCCCCCTTGCCCATCTCAGCCTGTTGTTGCCAATCCCAAAGGAAGTTCTCCAGAGAAAGTGGCCTTTTGTCTCCTCCCAGACCGGGTAGTTTGCATAATCTGGTTAAATAAAATGAATACACACAGACACAAAGAATTGTGGGGGAAAATGGTAGTATAAGTAAGGCTGAGTGGTCCATCTAATCTGACATCAATATAATAAAATTGTTTATTTGTGTACACTGGAACAACTTCTTGGGACTGTGGTCTGTTCCTGTTTCCCAACAACACTGTCATTAAAACAATGGGCACTGTAATTACTGTGATAAAAAGGCATTATTGCTTCAGTTCTTCATCTGGCCCATGTGCAGAAGGAAGAGGTTTCCTTTATAATCCCCCTGCAGAAGGAGCACAGGGACCAGAAGGCTCCTTCTCCCACTGGCTCTGCCCGTACAAAAGATTTCTCCACACCGGAGACTGCAGTGTGAGAGCCTTTGTCTTAAATGAAAGGGCATAATGCAGGCCTTCTGCCAGCACTGGCCACGAATGAAAGCAGTGCCTTTATGTACCAGCTCGCTGCTGAACTGCAGACAATGCTGTTAAATCTGTGCTCCTCGATTACCTCAGCTGCCTTCGCATCGCTGGAGTGCTGCTGAGCCTGAAAGAGGGGCTGCAGGCGCCAGGCTGGGGCTTCACAAACTCCATGTCAGTGGGAGAGCAGAAAACCTGCTTGCCCAGCACAGCCACCCTGGTGAGAATGAGGAGAGTGGGTCAGGAGGGAGATATGATTAATACCTCCAAAACTGTTGCTCCAGCTATTTCTGCAGTCGGGCCATTTCATTCTGGCAAACTGCACCTCAGCCTCTGCTCGGTTCAGTTCCATTTAAAACCTGTTAGTTTGGCAGATTGCTCGGTTGCTGTGAGCTCGCTGCCCAGCTCCTGTAATACCAGACTCTGCAGGAAATAGCCCAGAGGTGAGCATTTTTCCACTGGCCTTCATGAAAAGCTCTTTTGAGCGAGTCCAAGAGCTCACAGAGGATCTGTGAACACGGCCTGGAGAGCCAAGATGCCCCTTAGTTTGTGTCAGTGCCTCTCCTTGCCTTCATCAGATCTGCATAGCCTGGCACCCCTGAGGAACCTGGGCTGCAGTCCTTCCTGGGCTTCAAAGTGCTCAAGTGGCCTCTTAAATCCTTCAGGTTGCTTAAACTGTGCCAGTCTGGCTGCTGCAATTCCAGCTTCCATAAAGCCCCTGCCTTAGGGCTCTGACAGAGTGAAGTACTGACTCGGTTAGGGACACAGGGAACTGTTCTGCCTGGCTGCAGTTAGAATCCTGGAATTGTTAAGGGTGGAAAGACCTCTAAGATCGAATCTAACCATTAGCCAGCACCACTGTTAGGGCTGAGGACACGCTGGCAGCAAAATCCTTCCTGGCTCTTTGATGTGAGTGACTACAGCCCGTGGTGGGGCACGAGAATATCAGTAAGGTGCTGAGACAACCACTGCTGTCGCTAACACCCTTCTTTAGAAAATGTTTACCCCACTGCAAGCACAACTGATGTAAATTGAACATGTCAGGCTGAGTAAAGCACCTACCCCCTTGGCTGAGCTGCTCTCCCCTCGTTTGACAAGGTACAAACAGAGAGCCCCTTCACATGTGAGTGGAGAGTACCAAACGTTGCATCAAAAAGCAGGAGCCATCCTGTTACAATCTGCTGCTTGTCAGGATTTGACAGCGTTGTGAAATATAAATGATCTCTGCGATAGCAACGCCTGCCTCAGTCACCGGTAAACAGCTCCCCTCATTAAAGAGATGCTTTAGAAATGACAGCACCAAATTATGTTAATATTTTTGAGAAGTGCTCTTCAGCCAGAGATCCTAAAATGAGGTTTGCCATTCGTTTGCCAAAAAACCTTTCCTTTGCAAGCAGAGGCAAGTGGCCTCACAATTGAAAAACTGGTGCCATCAAACAGGCTCCAATCAATACGAAAATGGAGCTGTTTGGATGTATGAGAAAGGACTGTGAAGGAGGAGATGAACTTTTCCTAAAGCTCCTTTTTTTTCCCTTTAGAATATCCTCTGTAACCTTTTTAACCCCACAGATTGTCTTCAGCCCTGAGTTTGTTCAATGCCTAATTCAATATCCTTAGCCATGGCTGTAACTCACAGGTCCAAACCTGCAATACCCTCTTGCTAATGGTTATAAATGGCTAGATCTGAAACCCGCTTGATCTGAGACTATATTCTACTGTTCAGTGCCCTCTGCAACCTTGCTAAAAAGAACAGATTCAGACACAGCTCTTGGGAAAGAGTCCTGAGTCATTCTGCTTCTCTCCTTAGCATTTGGATTTTCCTTGGAGACTTTTCAGTTAGGTTTTTGCCTTGATTTTGCTTATCCCTCAGATCTGGTGAGATTAGAGTCCAAGACAGAATGGCTGCAATGAAATCATTACAGATTCCACCTGCATCCTTCTCTGAGTCAGAGAGAAATTAACAGAATAATACAGGCTGCATGTATTTCTGAAGTGAGAGATCGCCGAGATCAGTCCTTGTCAGAAATATCACCAGTAAGAACAAGCTATAGGCAGTGACAGATAATATTTCTTAAGATTCCTGAGCTTCTTTTTTGGAGGATGAATATATTTGATCCTCTTCTTGTCATCAGGCTCGCTCTGAGCTACTTTTATAGTAACATTCTCCACTAAAGGTTCAGTTTCTCTCACGCTGTCTGCTCCTACCCTTCAAAAAGGATCTGGGCTCCTCTTCTGCAGAGCTCTGGCTGTACCTGCACTTGTACAGGAGCTGCACAGAGACGAGACCTTCCACACACCACCCTCTGTAAGGGGGATCCAATGCAGGAAACTCTTCTGTGTCTTTAATGTGGCAGTGGAAGTTATTTCTGCCGTGGACAGGTTCTGTCAGCCCTGCATGTCATATCTTCATCACATAGTTCAGTTTTTCATTTTCTGAAGATTTTAGCACAGTTTAATCAGTTGGTTAAGTTCTTCCAGAAGGTGTTATTTTCTCCTCTTCGTTTTCCTTTTGTGTCTCAGAATCCCACCTAATGGTTATATTATATATACTCTATATAACTGGCTATATGCTCCATAGAGCTCTATATACTCCATATAGCTGGTGACAGCAATGTTAATACAGTTTGAAAAAAAAAAAGGTAATTTCTACTGAGGGACCTGAAAACAACTGTGGACACTCCTGGTTTTGACCCTTTCAAATTGTACATATGAATTCATACAAGTACTTCAGGTTAGTTCTGTGTCTCAGCTTTCTCCACCTCAAGGAAAAAACACTCGACTTTTCTTAAAACACAAATATTCCAAATAACCCAGCTTTCATATTTACAAGCATAGCATATGGATGCCATGTGTAGGAGTAATCGTGGTGTTATACAGCAAAAGAAGACGCTGCTTGATTCCATGACCACCAAAGCCTGGTATGTGATGCAGCAGTTACTCCCCCTCTAACCCTCATTTTGGAAATGTTTGCTTATTATCATGCCCAGGATTTTTGAAGAGCTAATGATAAATTATATGTATTGTTTCTATAAATGGTAGGTGCTCATTTGTGCTAAATAGCTTTCCATTTTTGAAATGGTCTCCACCAAGCTGATGGTGAGACAAAATAATTTCCCTTGCAGTGGCATAGAGCAAAGTAAGACTTCCACCATGACAGAGAATTTTGATTTGCTCCATGTAACATCCATGTCTGTTTTGACACATGGAGACCACACACTGCCCTTGCTGTGTTACAATTGATATCTTAGCAAGGTGGGTGAATCATTTGGTTCACACCAGGGCAAGGCTTGAATATGGAGGAAATGTATATTTAAGGATGCTGTCACTCCCCGGTTGAGATTTTCAGGAGTGATTTCCACCCACAGGAGTTGTGCAAGCGTCCCACCAGCTTTTTAGGTGGATGAGACAAAGGAGGAGTATCCGTAACTAAAAACGTTGTTTCTGCACACCTGCACAGCTGCATTATCACAATGGCTTCACGTTTAACCTTGACATTTTGTTGGCACCAGGAGAGGCTGCAGGTTAACCACGGAACAGCGGCCATTCCCCAGGGACACGGGCAGCCTGTTTGCCTTCAGGGCATGGAGCAGAGAGGGGGTGCTCTGCAACACAGCTCTGAGCCAGCCCCACAGCCAGAAGGAGAGTTTGGAAGGGATTTGATCACCCGCCTGCTCTGGCCAGGCTGTCCTTAGTTTGCCACAGGCTGGGGAGGAAGGTGCCCACATCATCAGCATCCACCCACAGGCTAGTAATGCATCCGCTTTGGGGTTGCCTTTCTTGCAGTTTGAAAAGCACTGGGACTGGGTTAGACACCACTGCAAACAAGTAACGACTATTGCTACATGAGATGGATTTCTTTGTATTCCTAGGGCATAGGATTGCTCGCTTTGGTTGGTGTTTATGATTCCCCACCTTCCCACCTTTGGTCTCAGTATTAATGAGGTGCAGTTAGGACTGTAGAATCAGTACAACTATTCTGGCCTTTTTGCAACAGGCGTGTTTGCTAACAAGCTTTTTTTTTCTCCTTAACTTACTTGGTTTGAAAACACAGAATCCTGATACATTTGATCTGACAAGGAAGCCGCAGCTGTCAGGAACTGTAGTAAGGTGTGAATGAAAAGCTTATGCTGACAGAGGAATCTGGACTCACAGCTCTGATTTCCTTGGGCAGGTCCAACCGTGGCCTGCTGACAACGCTTAGACACAACGCAAGAGCACAGCTCCTTGCCAGGTTGCTTTTCATAACACTGTGTGGTTGTTCTTTCCCTTCCTCTGCCCTTAAGATGAAGGAAACAACCAACCAGAAGAAAGATGGTGACAGACAATCCAGCCTGCCTGACCCCAGAAAGCTTTGTCTGTGGAAAGGCAGGGCTAGCAGGGCTTGGATAACATTAAATGAAGTTCCCAGGGAAAGAGCCTGACATTACTCACTACAATGCATTTTGAATTCTTAATTAAGACAAAATAACAGTATAGCTTACAATGTCTTTCTTGCAACAGTTTCTTTAGGTTGCTTCATGTTGGTCAGTTTGTGCTAACATCTGGGGTTTGACTCAGTGTGATGTGGAAGACATTTACCCTGTTTAGGAAAGGACTGTAAGAGAGCATTTGGTAAGTTATGAGCTTGAAAGTGATATAGTTTTAGCAATGATGGAGCTCCCTCTTGACTCTGTGGAGTAGATGGAAGATGAAGTGCTGTGTGTCTGAATGAAACCATAGGTTCCAGGCTTGCTCTCCAATTCTGCACCGCTGATCTTATTATGGAGGAATGGGAATCAGTCTGCCTCTCTTGATTTGAAAGCCATCGGTGTTTATCCTGTGTCTGTGGAAGAAATCCAGGTCAGACTCTTGGTGTCAGTGGTTGCGAGGGATATGGACTGGAACTCGAGCTGGGTGCTTGCCAAGAGCACCTCAGAGCCCTGCATTCTGGCAATCACAGAGGCAGAAGGTGGGTTTTCTTCATATTGACCTGTAGGCAGTGAGAGCTGCCTGTGCAAGAGAGCTGCCATTTCCCAGCTTCAGGACACACGTGCAGACAGGCTGAGAGAGCTGGGATTGTTCAGCCTGCAGAAGAGAAGGCTCCAGGGAGACCTTACAGCACCTGCCAGTGCCTGAAGTGGCTACAAGAGAGCTGGAGAGGGACTTTCTGCAAGGCATGCAGTGATAGGACAAGGGGGAATGACTCAAATTGGTAAGAGAGTGGGTTTAGATAAGGCTTCTCTGCTCAGCCTGGGGAAGAGGAGACTGAGGGGAGACCTCACTGGGGTCTTCAGCCTCCTCACGAGGGGCAGCAGAGGGGCAGGTACCAATCTCTTCACTCTTGTGGCCAGTGACAGGACCTGAGGAAATGGCTGGAACTGAGTCAGGGGAAGTTTAGGCTGGATATCAGGAAAAGGGTTTTCATCCAGAGGGTGCTTGGGCACTGAAGAGGCTCCCCAGGGCAGTGGTCAGAGCACCAAGACTGACAGAGTTCAAGAAATATTTGGACAACGCTCTCAGGCACAGGGTGTGATTCTTGGGGTGTCCTGTGCAGGGCCAGGAGCTGGACTTGGTGTTCCATGTGGGTCCCTCCCAGTTGAGAGTATTCTATGGTTCTATGAGACTGGGATGGTAAAAACTGGAAAGAGCTGTGAAAGGGGGAATGTGGGAGAATTTTCAAGCCCTTGGTTGAATCCCAGCTTGCTGTGATGTGGTAAAAATCTTCCCTGCAGCTGCCCAGACTGTAATCTCTGTCAAAGAGAGCAAATGCTGGTATTCGGGCTGGAGTGTTACATCTGTGTTACAGTAATACCCATGTATATTTTTTAAAATACCCCAATACTGTTTATACACATCACTGAAAATAATAAATATGTGCAACATTCACTCTACAACAGACTCCTAATACAACAGCAACTGAGTGTATAAAAATACACCCACACTCTTATCATTGCTCCTTTAAAATAACATTATTTTTTCAACAAAGCCCAATTAAACCAACAAGAATTCCACCAAGAATAGAAAGTTCTCTGTCCTCAGACAGCTAATATATCTTCCTTAGTCTTTTGAGAGCCCTAAAAGCAAAATTTAGTATTTTGTTTTCAGCAACACTCTTCTACAAGGAAGAAAAAGAATAATTTATTTTTGATTCATAGGAGAAGTGGCTGAGCAGGAGATCACCAGCTGGTATTTTGATTACTATCTTTGTGGAATAAATTGGGACTCTAATTAAGTAAACCATGTCACATGTCTATAAAGTTTAGGGTTCGGTGGTGGAACCTCTTGCCTGTGGATAGACTTGGATGGAGCATGTATCAAAGACAGTTATGTCTGTAATAATTCTAACCAGAGCTCTTACAGTAAATGCCAGATAAGGTTTGAAATGTGTTCAAGGGAGGGATTTTAGATGAATCCATTCTCTTCTGGTTTTGCTCAGTGTTGTTTTACAGAAATATGCAGCTAACTGCAGTCATTAGTAAGTTATTGGAACGAGTGCTGCACTACTTGAGGCGCTGTGGTCTTGGTCAGAACTGGGGAGGAAAGGTTCTGGGGGAAAAGGTTTAATTCCCACCAGCACTGACTTCCTTGCTTGCTTGTTTGCTTCCTGCCTTCCTTCCCACTGTCTTTTCCTTCTTTCCCTCCCTTTCTCACTCCCTCTGTCCCTCCCTTTCCCAACAGTCCATCTTTCACATCAATACTATAAGAACCCCCCAATTAATCTCAGTGCATCACTGACAGCTTGTCTTAAGTGTCACAGCTATCTGGGATTTTGATGCATAGTGAAATGAAGATTATATGATCTTTCTCTAGCCTTTTTTCTAGGCCTGGACAACCCTGTCATAATGTTCAGTTGCATTAAATCAGTACGTTTGGGCTATCACCATAAATAAGATGCACTGTACATGTCAAAACAAGTTCTTACGCAATCCAGATCTCTGTGGCTTCATTTACTACTTACACACTTCATAAGTCATAACAGGGAAAGAAGCAATCTCTGTGATATGGAAATTTCTTCTCAAGTGCATAAATTATGTCTTAATGCTTCAATTGCTTGAAAAGTGGGACGGTCCCACAGGTCACCATTTCCAATCCAGTGATGAGATTTGCAAATATTAACAATGATTTCTGTTTTATGGGCAGGATTAACTTTACAGGTGTCATGGTTTAATGCCAGTCAGCAACGAAGCTCCACACAGACACTTTCTCACCCCCAACCCTGTAGTGGGGTGGGGGAGAGATAAGAAGAGCAAAAGTGACAAGTAAAAGTGGTTCCTGGGTCGAGATAATGGGACAGGAAAGGAAGAAAATAATAATAATTACGGTAATAATAATGACAAAAGAATTGGATATACAGACTTGCTCCCCACTCGCTGATTGATGCCCAGCCACTTCCTGACCAGTGGCCTCCAGCCAGCTTTCCCCACAATTTATGTATTGAGCATGACCTCATATGATATGGAATATCTCTTTGGTCAGTTGGTGTCATCTGTCCTGGCTGTGTCCCCTCTCATCTTCTTGTGCCCCTCCAGCATTTTAGCTGAAAAGCCCTTGACTCAGGGTAAGCACCACTTAGCAGCAGCTAAAACATCAGTGTGTTATCAACATTTTTCTCACACTAAATCCAAAACAACACACAGCACCAGCTACTAGGAAGAAAATTAACTCTTTCCCAGCCAGAACCAGGACAACAGGCAGGAGGGCTCCAGTTTGGTTGAACATGAGGATAGAAAAGCCTTAAACTTAATAAATCAGCAAAATCAAGTAATGATGGCAGCTTTACTTGGTTTTTAGGGATTCTATAAACTCTCCCAGCTCCAAAAGGCTAAATCACATACTCAGCTCCAATGTCAGAACTTCGTGTCTGCATCTTCAGCCTGATGCCCTTGATAGGATAAGAGGAACATGGACTCATAAAGGGAAGGATGCTGCACTGGGACCTGCCCTCTCATCCCTGTGTGCCTCAAGTTTGCCCTGTGCTCTCTGACCAGCTGCCTCTCCTAAAACTTATGGACATGTCCTTGAGTGCAAGCGCCCTTGGTTTTTGAAACTCAGCTCTCCTACAGACCCTAGGTGTTTTCATAGTTGATTTCCCCTGGAACTGCGGTGGATCAGCATCTCTCACCGCTGAGATGAGTGTAGTTCATCAGGAACACTTCTGAACCTCCAAAAATACATGCAGATTGGCTTTGGTGTACTCATTTCTCCTTGTTTGAGCACTAAAAACGCATTCAGGCAGCCTCTTAAAGTCATACAAATAACAGTCATTGAAATGGAAAGCAGCAAAATTATGAATATTGTATAATGCAATGTTAAATTACAAATAAATAAAACATCTGGGGCCAGATGTTGCTGTTGGATTCCTGTGTGGAACTGCCATTCCTTTCAGCAATGTTGTGTGTGCACTTCTGAGAGCGGAGTTTGGCCCTTGATGTAGAGAAGCATTTTTTTAATGCAATATTAATGGAGGATGATTTCTCCACTAAAAACAAGGTAACTTGGTATTTGGAGAGATTAACATATTTTAGAAAAAAAGTTGAGGGTTTCTCTAGAACAACCTTTAATAACAGTGTGGGGGGTTGTGTTTTGTTTCTTTTAAGGGTAAAAGGACAGAAAACAAGACTGAAAGAAATTGGAGAAACCTCTACAGAGTACATATGGTGAGAATAGGGAACAGACAGTATAAGCAATTTACTTGAAGCAAGCCTGAATGCTCAAATATCACTCAAGAGCTTTAAAATATAAAAGAATTGTGAAAATGTGTGTAGGAAGAAAAAGACATGTCAAACTTTCCAGCCTCAGGTGGACTTGTCAAGTACTGAACTCCCATTTTCCTTTTTAAAAGTCTGTTGAATCTTTCCCCAATGCAGAATTTACTAATACCCCTGGGGCAGTTACAGGAGAAAAATGGCCATTTAATCAGGGAAAAAAATCCCCTTGAGATGTTTGCATTGTTTGGCTGTGGGCAGATTTGCAGAATTTGACCTGTAGTAGGATCTGGAAGATGATTTTGCACCAGGGCTGATTTCTCTGTAGGTTCCAATGTGATGCTTGTGTTTGCAGGTGATGCTTTGTAACCATTTCTCCTGCTACCCTCCTTGCCCCTGCCTGGGCTTGTTTGCCATGTGCTTTTCAGAGCTGGAAGGAAGCCTTTGAGAGCAGTGGCTGTTATTTTGAAATGTCCTGGAAGGAGTTAACTTTTCAAGAGCCACATCCCAGTTTCCAGCCTGCAGCCTTGCTGCAGCCCATCTGGGTCTGCAGAGCACAGTGCACCCGGGCTCAGCACTGGTGTCAGACCTGTGGGTGACCAGTGAAAGAAATTAAAGATCAAGCAGCAATTCACTGCTTTCTGCACATCTTTTTGAACATTTTATTAAGGTGCTCTTAGTCTCCATAAACAGTTGTCCACTTGCTCCTGCCAATTCCCTGCTCTGCATGACAGGGAAAAAAAGGATTTTGCATCATGCAGCCCCTCGAGCTGTGCCAGCAGCCTGGTGCCCAGCAGTCCAGCCAGGGGAACCTGGCAGCTCCAGCCAGACTGGGAGCTCCCAAGTTTTAAAATAAAGGCACAAGTGTGTGAAACTACATTGTGAAAGCAGCAGCATGCATCTGACCCTGGAGAGCATCCGCAGTCCGTGCCTTTGGAGAGGAATTGAGGGAAAGATGCATAAAAGTCATCTCCCTTTGCTGGAAGCTATTTATTGAAACAAAACCCAAGCAATCAGTGACCAGGGGAAGACTACACAGTATTTTATTTATGGGTGGCAGAGAAAGAGAAAACTCACTTTTTTACAGAGTCCTTGAAGTTTTACAGTCCTATCTTCCTGCTGCTGCCTACTCTTCTCTCTTCTTGACCCATACCAGCCTGTGCAAATTCAGTCTTCTCCTCAGTGTCCTCTCTCCATAAAGTCCCTTATAAAAACTGACTGTTCTTGGCCTGTGGTCTTAACTCCTCGCTGAACCTACCTACAGATGACAATTTCCCAGGTCAGGGCAAAAAGCCTTCTCTTCCAAGCAAACAATCCTTCAACCTGCAAATCCTTTTCTGGCACAGCAGGGGAAACATGTTTGCTATTTGCTACTTTGCATTTCCTTAAACTGAAGGAAGAGATACGAAAAAAATCTGCTCAACAGTGTTTTGGTTGCTGCTGTGAGAAATGACATCATCAGTAACCCAGCCAGATGGGGCTGAGCACTGTGTCTGTGAAAATGTTCATAGGAGCAGTGAGCACCTTCAGACAGACGCTTTCCATTAGACTAAACACAGGTATTGCTTTAAAAAATGCAAGGAAATGGAGCTGGAGACCAAAGCCAACAGTAAAACACAGCTGTTCTTCAGCCTTGCTGGCCCCCCCAGTTAATTTTCTTTTCAAAGTGTGGGCTCAATCAGGAAAATGGAAAAATGGTGGAGGAGTTCTATGTATGTCTCTTCCACACTCTGGATTTTATAAGGTAAGCTTGAAGTTTCTCCTCCAGTTTTTCTTATCCAAATGTTATCTATACAAAATCCAAGTGCTAAAGCTGAAGGGGGAAGATTGAATATGCCACTTTTTGCGTGTAAGAAAACTGTGCCAGAGCTTTTACAGGGCCTTTAAAAATGGTGTCTCTAAATAACACCTGCACTATACATTTTATATGCCAGTGTTTCAATTTATGAAGTTTCCTTTGGCTATGGCTGAATGCTATCCTGCTTTTTATATCTGACAAGAACTTCTCTGCCATATCTCTGGAGTTTTTGGACTTCAGGGTGTTAATAATGAACATCTTATGCTTGTTTCGGTGCCCATGTCTGACAAGAACAGCACTGGCTTTTAAAAGCCCTTTATCTGAGCTGAGTGGAAAATGATGTTCCCATGCCATGGGACTTTTCTGTGTCTTCAGTATTTTCTCTTCCTATGCAGAAATAAAATACATGTTAGGTTTGTGACAGATTGGTGTGCTGCAACATAATTTTGGTTTTTGGTGATGTCTGCTCCTTCGCACAGAATTATCTGGCTAAAAGGAAATGAAAAACTCCCTCTCCAGCATGTGACACTGGGTGCTCTGGCCAGGCAGACACAGAAGCAGCAGCAGCAGCTGCTGGTCCATAAGCCCATACCTCTCTTTTTTGGGTCTCTGTGAATGAGCAGTGCCTTTCTTGCAGCTCCAAGACATTTCCCAACAGTTTCTCTCAAGCCACGAGTTCCTGCCAAAAGAGTTTGTTTCCTTGAATCAGCATTTTCAGTCTGGGAAGAAGAAATTTCGATTGCTTCTGCTCACTACAAATGGACAGACTGAGAGTCCCAGGGAGAGAGAGACTTTACCCATCACATCCACTTCAGTGTGGGCCTGAGAAATACACAGTAACCAATTAGCTTAATGGCAATCTCCCAATATCTCAGCGTCGAGAAGAGCTGATACTTTTAAAACAATTGCATGTTTAAAAATACATGTTTCAGTCATCTCCAGCAGCCTCATGCTAACAGCATAGAGCTGTTCCAGCAGCACAAAAAAGAGAAGGTTCCATTATCAGACACTTCAGCTATTTCCCCTGGCTAGTCTAGAAAGAGAATACAAAAATCACTGAAGTGCCCTGGGCAGACATTTTATAGCAGTGCAGGCTATTTCATTGCTGGAAGCAAGTCTATAATAGCCTTTTAAGCATCCTTCAGCCTGAATTATCTGCTTAAGACATGTACATAAATCTTGCTATATTACACAATATTTTTTTGCCCCCTTTCTTGAATTTTAGTCCTCCAGCTCAGGTTCTAGAAAAGGAGCAAATTAGTTTTCCTTCAGTTACTCATCAAAGCCAGTGGGACGACTGAATTATGCCAGGAATTTTTGGCCCAGTTTATCATATTCAGAGGAGTGAAATTCTATCTAATGAAGTGGGAGATGTGTTACAGAAAGAGGAGGCAGTAACTGGCTTATTATTACTCATTTAATCTTGCTTGATTGTGTGTCATTTCTCTGCACGTGCTCTACACTGTTTTAGTACCTGGATGATCCATTGACACTCATCCTCACACTTCCCTTCTGATGGAGGCTCATGTACTAATCATGGGCCGCTAGGAAAAGGATTTTAACCAGGTTAATTCCTAATCCCAGTTCTAATTTCCAGCTGTTTCATATAGGCATAGTTCTGGAAAGGGGAATAAACACCACTGTGCCTGCTGGGGCACCTCCTGTGAGCAGTGCAGCTCCAGTGTTTGCATAGCAAAGCCAGGATGAAATATGGAAAACATCCCCAAGGCAGGGAAGAGAACTGAGACCCACCTGTCTGGATGAATGCCCCAAGCACCAGCCTGCAGAATTTACCTTGAATGCCTGTCCTCTCTTACTTTGTGAAATCTCTCATTCTCACTCTCACAAGGACAGTGACCAAGGAAAAGGCATGGTCTCACCTGAAATTTCAAAGATGACTTAAATCTTAGAAGTTGAGTGAAAATTGGCAATTATTGGAGGAGAGACCCCTGAACTATAGCCCCACATAAAGACAGGAGGTGCCAGTTCCTAGCATGCACCAGGAGGGCAGCAGTCACCTGGCCAGACAGTTCATGGCACCGTAGAATTGCTGAGGATGGAGATTATGAGGAAGAAGTTGTTGTTGTGTGGGCTAGAGGGCAGAACACGCAAACCCAAGGAAAACTGGGTCTTTTTAGTTCTGCTCCGCCAAAACTAATTTAATGTTCTCTTTCTGGGCACTGCCTGTAGGTTTTAGTCTCGTTATAGCTGCTTGCTGGTGTCAGTTTTTCCAGTTCTATATGTCCCTGTGCTGCTGCTGAGCCAAAGCAGGAGCCATCTATACTCACATATACACAGGCAGAGCTGTCCAGATTTGGTGTAGGAAAGTCTGGTGGATCTATTCCTAGCAAACTGTGAAGTATGAGGAGTGATATATTGGGAAATTTTGGCATTGAGGCTGCGAGGCAGTGCTGCTTACAGCCCCTTTCCCTCTGAAGCTGGTGCCTGTCTGTAGGACTGTCCCCCAGTCTATTGCAGGAAAGAAGATGCTTCTTTTTACTGGTAGAATGGAGCAGAGAAGAAATGTAAGTCTATTGCCTGCTTGTTGAGCTGAGCTGTGACCTGACCTTGTACTAACTGGATCACAACAGCCCAAATGGGTTCAAGTCCTGCATGAGGGCCCTCGGGGCATGGACGTGTCCATAATGGGTCCGTGGCCAAGAGCTGCCCATTGCCTGTCAGTGTGCTAACTACAGAACTAATCTTCCTCCCTGGAGCCAGCACACCTGAAGCGTGCTCAGGTGACATCTCTGGAGCCTGAGGGTCACCGCTGATATCCTGCAGCATTAACACTGGAGGGACATGCTCTTCTAGTGATCCAACGCCAGCATCAATGCGGGAAGGACACGCTCTTCAGCCACCCATCCTTTCCTTTTAGATGTGAAGAGCAGCAGCTCCTGCTAGGAGTGAGAAGACAAGTTTCTTTCCATAAATGATCAGACTGCCAACAAAAATCCCAGGCAATCTGTAGCAGGGTTTGTACGATGCTGACAAATGCCCACTGGGAGCACGGCTGCCACCACCACCTCGTTCTGCAGAGGCCATCGACAGCTGTCAGATGATAACAACTTTGGATAATTAGTGTCCTGAAGGGCTCGATCCGAGAGCTCAGAAATGAAAAACTGCATTAGAGAGCAGCTATTGCCTCCTCACCCCTCGAGACTGGTTGTGTACGTCGAGCTCAACAATAACATTAATAAAAAGCAATCCTAAGAAAAGCAATATAGCAGGCTAAATTGCCTCTGCTGCGTCTTGGGCTTACATTTCATTACAAATACCTCCTTACTCAGGGTATGGTCTTTTTAAGTCATTAAGACAAGTCCTGAAGTCCTTTCTCAGTTTTCACTCATACCTTGGATTCTTTCTCATTAACTTCAGCGGATGACTCTTTGTCTGACTGGAAAGTGAAAGGGGGTCTTGGGATTTGAACTGCTGGGAATTTTGCTTGAGTAAGCAGCAAGAAATGTGGCCATGATAATAACCTTTTCCTTTTTTTTCTTTTCCCCAATTTCTTCATGTTGCTTTTCTGACAGCTCTGAAAGAGTGGGAGGGAAGCTGTTAGGACTCACCACCTTTTTGGGGTTTTTTTTGAGGATTTGTGAAATGTTTTTCTTTTGAATTTCTAAGCTGAAAGTCATTTCAACTGAAAAGCCATCATATCTCATTTAGCAAATGTCAATTAAAACTGGTAAGGGCATTTTTCAACTAAACCAACATGAAGATATCAAGATAACTACCAAAATGTTTAGGTCAACAAAAATCTGGCCTTTGTTTTTGATTATAAAGGCCACAAAAGTTTTAACTGATTTTTTTGCCCAGTTTTAAATTAGAAGTTTGGCTAAATCATTCCCATAGAGACTGTGTTCAAACAAGGACATGTTTACATATCTGCCTCTGATCATACAAGATAGTGCTGGATTATGGGATGTGCTGGCTTTTCAGCCCCAGAGAGTGGCGTGTCCTCCCCACAATCCTGTCCCTCACCAGAAACATGGACCACTTAGATAAGAGCAGCTTCACTCCTTTCCTGACCTCAGAAAAAAAAAAAAGCTCTTTTTTTTTTTCTCAAGGAGAAAGTGAGACCAAGGGCAAAACTGTATTTCAGCACTTCTGGACGCTGCAGAGAGGCTGCCCCAGTTTTATCAACAGAGGGTGAAGCATTGCATGGGAAAACTTCATCATCGGAAAAAGTTTACTTCAGTCTATTTTGAATTTGGTTTAGAAATCACCAAGAGGTTACTAAAAGTCAGCAAACCTGTGGACAGATTTATCTGAGATGAAATCAAGAGTGGCCAGCTCTGGAAGTGGGTTATGCAGGTGTAGGGAAAGCAGTCAGCAATCACAGGTGTCTGGGACAGGAGATGCTCATGGGAGGGCCTGGGGAACTGCAGAAAGGTGACAAAAAGCTGTTGCAGGGCAATAACAGCTTAAAACTAACACAGCCATCTCTGCAATTAGCACCTGAATATGTTTAACATTTCCTCTCTTTTACCTGTAGTTTCAACCTCAAACCTCTTTTATCTTGTTCTGTGCAGCTGCACTGCTGCTTCACAACCTCTCTGCTCTGCCACAGGAGTTCAGAAGAAGCTGTGGCAGAAATGACCGGGCATCCTGAGAAGATGTCCATGCCAATCTTCACAAAATAAGTCTTTTTTCATACGCCATAATGTAATAATGTGTAATAATGTGTAATAATGGACATCGGCCCTTGCTCAGCCTCATTTAATGACCCATAACTGAGTGAATAATTCATTCAGCGCCTAGAGATCTCTCGTGGAGACTTGTTTTACCACAGGGCCCTGGGGAATGAAAACAGCAATAAAGTTCCAGCTTTTAACCCATCCATTTACAAAGCCTCCTGATATTATTGCATCCACGATCAATTTAAATGAACTTGTTGGAGGTTTACTAGCAGCCTTCCTGTATTTCATGCCTCAGTACATATTTTTTCAGAGTACTTACAGCTTTTACTTATTGTTAGTTTGAAGGGAACAGAGAATTCTCAGCCACAAAGTCACACTTTTATTTAAAGCTTTAATTGTCTCTAAGAAGAGCCTGTCTGAAACACAGCCCTTTCAGAGTCACTGATGTCATTTATTATCCAGTAAACTCTTTTCGGCTTTGGGACAGGTTAATACTCCTCAGCACCAGCATAATTTTTCTTAGGCTGTGTTACTGTGTTTATATGAGGATCTTCATTCTGCTTTGGCAGCAGAATTTCTTTTCTGCTTCTGCAAATTATCAAAAAAAAAAAAAAAAAAAAAA
>VWZT01014005.1:122349-175511 GCA_013397055.1 Pachycephala philippinensis
TTCCTAAGCTGGATTGCTTTGCAGCTGTGAAAACCTATAATAACTTCAGTCGGATTACAACTACATCAAAGGTATTATATATCCCTGAGTAACATATTTACTGGGCTTTTCAACAGCTGTATAATTAGCTCTGGATGACTACTTTTTTCCTCCACGTCTTTAAATATCCATATTCCAAATTCACAGATATTCAAAGGGAAGGTGGTTTTCCCTTTCACAGAAGGTGCAGCCCACCAGATTTTTTTCCTTAGCTTTTTTTTTTTTTTCTTTCCCAGAGGAAAAAATAGGCTCCAGCTTCCCTGTCCCCTGGTAACCAGACCCAGCGTGTCCATCACCCCTCCTGGCTCACTGTGGCTGCCTGATTGATGAGGGAAGTGCTTCAGCCAGGGGATGGGGACGGAGTCCTTTGTGGAATCCCCCAAGGAGGCAGCCCAGAGGCAGCAGCAGCAGCTGTCCCCAGAGCAGGTCGCAGCCCCCTGGCACAAAAGGGGGTGGCAGAAGGTGAGGAGAACGCTCGTGCCTCCACAAGGAGGGATAAAGGCTCCGTATGTCCCGGGCCCCAACAGATGCTCCTGCGGGCTGACCCCCTTCGCCGTCCCCTCCCTCCCGCCTTCCACCCTCAGCATCTCCATCACCGGCGCTGACAGCTCCCATTCACAGCGACATTCCCGGCCTGGGTCGCTGTCACAGCCCCCAGCACGGCGGGAGCTCCGGGGAAGGGCTGTGAGCAGCGCCGGACCGGGCAACGCGTGGTGTCCAAAACCCTTCTCCCACCGCACACGTCCGCTGTCATTCCCTTGCAGACGCTTTTGTTATGCAATCACCTTTATTCTGGAAACGGGAGGGAAAAGAGGCTTTAAATTTCTCTTTAAGGCTAGCTGGGTTCTCCTTCCAGGTTTGTTTTCTTTGCCCTGTGATGAGTAGCAGAAGGCAGCGTTTGAGTGTTGGTGTGGAGGGAAGTCTCTTCCCCCCGTGAGAATACATCACAACCTGCTGGTTTATGTTGTGCTGATTGATCATTCCCATAGCCAGGGCGGCGAGGGAAGGCGTGAGAAATGCTTTTACACGGCCTCAGTGGAAATGCTGATTTCCTCTTTTAATTTATTTTTCTCAGCTGATGGGACTTTGAACTCGGTTTTCTCCTTAGGAAGATTTCCTAATGTGAGCTCCTAGCCTGGAATGGTCTGTTCCCAATGGCCTTGCCATGTATTGGCTGGCTGGCTCTGATGTGCAGGAAAGACCCAGCTGGCTGAGCACTTTCGGGACAAACAGATAAGACAATTTGCTATCTGATTTTATGAGAGCCATTTACACTTTGCGGAATTTTTTAAGCAGCAATCCCTTAAGAAGTGTATTCTGAGCGTGATACCTAGGAGAATTGCACACACATTTCCTGTCAGCAGACGGAGAATAGTGTCTAACACCTGCTATGAAGAGCTTGAAATATATTCTTAAATGGCTTGATTGCTCTGCATTTCCCCTGAGATGAGATGAGACATTATGGTGCAGTTTCTTTTCCGCAAGGAGACCGACTGCAGACACTTCTCCAGCGCAGCTCCAGAGCAGCCCAGCTCCAGTGCTTGTGCTTATACCCCCTGGAATTGGAGCCTGTGCTTAAAACCCAGCTTTTGCTCACAGGGACCCTCAGGACCAGCAACTGGGAGGCAGCAGACATGAGCCAAGGCAACTTGGGGCAGGATCCTGCCCTATGAGTGTTTACAGAGCAGGTCGAGAGCAGGGATAAACACCAGCAGAGAACCCCCTCGGAGTGTCCTTGCTGTGAGCACACACCTGGGGCTCTGCAGTGTCTCTTCCTCCTCTGCACAATCCCTGGCCACACTGGGGAAGCCAGCAGCAATAGAGGTATGTTTTACAAGAGAAATGAAGACACCCATCTTGTTTCCTGGCTGAAGCTGGTTTATCAGAGCATCCTGCTACTCCCATCCAGGTGTTCTGCAGTGTCATCAGGAGGAAATCCTCCCACCCCTGGCCAGGTGAGAGTCAGCATCCATTGGGGGATCTGAACACACCTTCCCCTGCATCCCCCAGCCTCTGACAGTCCACCAAACCACCGATGACACAGTGAATATTCAGCTACCCAAGCACTGGATGGGTAAACCAGAGAGCCTCAGCGATTTTCTACCGCAGACTGTTTGTGTTTTCAGACACCTGAATATATACCCTGCAAAGGGAAGAGGGAATCTCTTAGGTATGTAAATATTAATATTTATGAAATAAATCCCGAAGTTTCAACTCTTCTTCGGTTGTGGATGTCTTGAAGCTTATTCCATGGAGGATAATGTTTTTCTGCTAACAGGTAAAATGGTGGAAAAATCAGGGCAGGCAGAACTCATTTAGCATTTCAATTAACAGGGAAAAGGCCCTGGAATTTAAGTAGCAATTTTTTTGTCGCTTTCAATGAATATTTTCAAAGCTTTCTCAAATAATGTAGTTTTCTTTGAACTTCAGTTGCTGGAAGATGCCCAGGAATTTCACACAGATAACAAGCCTTTCTCCTCACTGCCACTCCTATACCTGCAGGATGGTTCAACTGGGATTCCTCATCCCTGTTTCATGATCCCTCTGCTTTCGTGTGGACCCTTCCCTCCTTGCAAAGGCAGCTGAACCTGGGTGCTGCAGTGAGGCTGCTGGGATGCCAAATCCCACAAACTCCAGGTTTAGTGAGTGTATTTTGCTCTTGCAAATTAAAAAATACCAAAAAAAAAAAAANGTAAGGATGTGTTTATGGGACAGCTACAGAGCTTCTCTAATTTTTTTTTGATCTGTGGAGGAGTACAAACTGATCCTTGCATAAGCTTTTTGCAAAATGGAATTGAGCCAAAATGTCTTTACTTAGGGGTCCCTCCATCTGGCAACAACAGGAAAATTTATCCTAGATTCTGTCAAAGTCTTCATGAAAAGGCTCTGTCAAACATATGTGATGATGACGAAACTGCACATTTCAGTTTTACCCACGCTTCCTGGTCAAATGCAGTAAATTTTATTGTCCTTGTGCCAAATTTCCTAGTTTTTGGAAAGATAACATCATTCTATGTAAAATAAGGTGGAAAAAGCCAGCTTGGGAACCAGCTCCGGTTGATCATGGAGAGTCACCCTCGCTGTCAGGCTTCTCTGACCACACCACATGCTGCTGTTCATGCCCATCATTCCTGCCTTTCAGAGCTGGGCAGAGGGGATGTGGCGGGTGGAATTCAATGCCCATGATTTCTGATTTACAGCCACAAGGAATTGGATACACCTCCTTGCTGCTCCTAAGCTATCTCATTAACTGGCATAGACCAGGAATTTTCCAGGGTGGTGTGAAGCCAGCTGTGTCCCAGCAGAGCACAGGACTTGGCTCAGGGAAACCAATCCCCCCTCCTCATGCTGGTGATGCTGTGATCTTCAGAAGCCGTACAGAACTGAGATGCCTGTAGTTAATGCTGAAATATTAGGTGGATACATCTGTTTTAAAGGTGGAGTCTAATTTTAGGCCTTTAAATTAACGGTCAAGTTCTCTGTTGTGGTTTGGCAGGCAGGGGAGAGGAACAGGGCCGTCCCTCCCTGCATGTGGCATCGTGTCCCCAGGAAAAGGGCCTGCACATCAAAGCAGCCCTCCCATGCTGAGCTGCTGGGATCCACGGAGCACATCCCTGGGGCAGGGCTGTGTCCCCCTCACTGCCAGCACTGCCACGTTCCCCCGGCTGTGTGAGGCCTCACACATGGCCACGGCACAGCCTGTCCCCTCTGGGGTTCCTGCTCCACACGCCCCACAGCACATGTGCCACAGCTGAAGCGGGAGGGAGTGCTCAGCAGCCAAAATTACATCCAGAGGGAAGTCTGCAAAGGGCACCCACTGGCTGATGCTTCTTCAGCTGCCATGGGTTGGTGTACTCCCACTGCTTATCCCAGGGTGGTGGCACCTTGCACCAGGTGGGGAATGGCCCATCACAGTCTGATTTGCAGCTGTGCATTCACCTGTGGACTGATGGAATGGTGTGTGCTGGAAGGGACCTCATAGATCATCTCATTCCATCCCCCCAACACCTTCCACCAGACCAGGTTACTCCAAGCCCCATCCAACCTTGCTTTGAACCCTTCCAGGGATGGGGCATCCACAGCTTATCTGGGAAACCTGTGCCAGGGCCTCACCATCCTCAGAGGGAAGAATTTCTTCCTAATATCTAATCTAAACCTTTCCTCAGCTTAAGCCATTATCCCTTGTCCTATCACAACGTGTCCCTGCAAAATGTGCCTCTCCAGTGCTCCTGCAGACCCTCCAGGTGCTGGCAGATGCTGTAAGGTCTCCCCAGGACAGACAATATGTTATTGTCCCGCCCCTGACCACGGCCCATGTTGGAGTCCCTGAGTCACCTTGATTTCCATCAAGCAGCGTATTCAGAGCGAGAAGCTCTGAGTTTTATCTTCTGTGTCACAGTGACATTTTCAGCTTCGGGCTCGTGTAGGGTGAGGCAATGAGGAGGTCCCCAGTTATTTGCAGACTACTTACATTTTAATGGAAACATATTGCACTTCCCAGTTAAGGGATTCAATCCCCTTATCCACATGGAAGTATAAATGACCCTATAGAAAGGTAAGAATAAGGGCAAGCATGCTAATTGCATGTCCTCAAGATGTTTAAGAGAAAAGACATTGAGCTTTGGGTTGGTACCCCTACATAAAAATAGATTATAATATCATGCAATCAATAAAAAAATAAAGAAAAAAAACTGTTAGAGGAAACAAAAACAAATCAGAAACTCTGCATGGTGGTTTGTAATGGATCTGGCAATCTAGTGGCTACTTCAGCAGCATAAACACACATTCTAGGATACATTATGTTTTATATTGTACGTGCTAAAATATTTAGTAACTACATTGCTATAAACATTGTTTTGATCTCAAAGTGCACCATATTTTAAAGCCTGTTGTACTCCAGGAAGAATTATATTCTCCAGCCTCCTTAATAAAAGCCACAATCTATGATGCTCTTGATGTGCACGGACTACACAGTATGATGACATTCTTCAAGAGGCCTTTAATGAATTAATGCCTCTCAAAATGGTTTTAAGCTTACAAAAGAAGACGTGTGCATGGTCCTAAACCATTTGGAGCCATTTTATTCAGTGCCTATTGATTTTAGTGCCAGTAAACCTCCCTGCTGCCTGCCTCTGATGAGTATTACATTATATCCTCCATAGCACACAATGGGATTTAGCGGCGCCAAAAATGTAATTTCAGCACAAAATACAGAAGTCATTATGACATCAACTCTCCCTTTTCTTCCAAACTTTAGGTACCTGAGGATCAAACTTCTGAAGAAACTGGCGCTATTTCTCTGAAGCAATTTCAGAGAACTTACTCCTCCATCTTTAAACTAATCAATGGGGCTGAAATAGGCTTAAAAATAAGGGACTGCAAAGGTCGTGGTTTGTTTTTCCTTCAAACAGCCTTTATATGGACTCATTACTTTAATACTGGTAGTGGCACACGAGGATGTTTGTCTCTATGCTTGGTATACGTTTTTATTTCCAAGTTCTCTCTCTTCTCCCCTCAAGGCAAGTCAGACAAGGTGCTCTGGTCAACAGGGCCAGAAATGTCATGCCCCTCCCTTTATCCTTTTTCCTTTCCTTTCCTTTCCTCCCAACCCACACAGATATTTATGCTATTCCAGAACTTCCCCAGTGCATGCCAGCAGAAGCCTTTTCCCTTCCCTTTAGCTGCTGCTGTAAAGGTGAAGGTGCACCTCATTTCCTCAATTAATGATGCATCTTCTTCAGCTGTGGCTAAGCAGAAGGAGGACACAGCCAGCATCCAACCTCCCAAAAAGTGCTGCTGTGGGGCTGGGGGTCCCCAGCTCTGAAGTTCCAGGGTTTTCCCACTGTGTCAGCCCTCATGGAAACGACTTTGATCATTTCCAGCAGTAAGAAGAGATAAAAAGAGGAATCTCAGAAACAGAAGCCACAGGCAAAGTAATTCTGTGCCATGGGAATAGACATGGATGTAAGACCCATGGAGATAAGGGGTCTATGGGAAAGGGAAATATGATTCCCTTGATCTGGTCTCCTGATGTAGTACCTACCAGAGAGGAGATCTGGGGTGAATTCACCAGCCAAAGAGCCTCCCCAGTGGCAGATTGATCTCTGTGGGCGAGTTTCATCCCCACTCAGCATCCCAGGATGGAGGTGAGGAGGGGATTTGCCCACCACCTGCCTCGCCGGGCTCCTGCCTTCCGGTGAAGTGATGCAAAGCTGAGAGAGGCGGGTGTAAGAGCCTTTCAGCAGGCAATTAAAGCAGAATGTTTTCTGTAATATATAAACAAGCCCATTAAGCCTGACTTTAATGGGGCTGAGGTTCTATGATAAATAATTGAAAAGAAAGCTTAAAGTGAATTTCAAAGATTTTTCCCCCCCTTAAAATGTATTTACAATGCTTCAGTACTTTATATAGCTTGAATGTTTAATCAATTGTCATTTATGGAGAGTTCAGTTCCTGGGGTTTTGTGATATATGTGTGCTAAACAAGCCACTTGAATGTCAAACCCATGGAGCAGCAGCTCTTGGGTTGAGATAGATTTGACACAGTTTGTAGAGGGCTGTGCATGGGAAAAGATTTTCTCCACATCTCTGCTTCTCTCTGTAGTTTAAAAGGTTCTTGAGCCAGCTTGAATTCCTCCTGCTGTAGCACATATAGGATGACTGGAGAGGCACCTGCTAATTGCTCACCTGGTCCCCAGGTCCAGCCAGCAGCTGGCAAAAACTCTGGTTTCTTTATCAGCGCCGAGGCAAAATCCCAGCCCTGCTTCAACAAGACCAGTGGAACAGGAATGCAGAACAAGTGAATGTATGAAAGGAGCAGCTGATGTTTATTGTGCACTAAACGTACTTGTCAGGTGCCTTGTTGTAGGTATTTTTCCAGGGCTGGTGGTGATTAAGGATGTCAGGGATGATGTGCTATTCCCTTCTCAGAGAGCGAGCATTTATCCAGCTTCCACTAACACAAGGCCTGACGAGATGGGAATGTCCCTCAGTGCCTTTCAACACACACATTTAAAATGTCTTGTAAATTAGACTCTGGACTTCCCATCCACTGTGCAGCTGCCCTCGCTGAGGCTAAACTGGCACTGCCTCGGGGACATCACTGTCACTGCCTCAGGGACATCACTGCAGCCCCCACCATGCTGTTCAAACCCCCCAAACCCTCTTCCTGGCACTCATTAGTCCCCCCTGACCTGTACTCAGACCAAAAAGACACAGGTCTCTATTTTACAGAGGAAAAGCTGCTTCTTTCTAAACCTCAGAGGTCAAGAGCACCTTTAAGGCCTAGAAGATTCTTTTAATAGGAGATCTTTTGTAAAAGCTTTCACACATGTTTTAAGGTGCTGCTGAAGTGCTATGAGACTTGGGGCATTCAGAAGCTTATTGATGTCCTCTCTCAGGCTTCACCTCCTGCTCAAACAGGACTCTCTGGAGAACTTTCACAGTTTTCTTACCTTCACGCGTCCTTTAAAGGATTCTGTTTCTGTGCTGCAGTGTTTTTGCTGCCTGGGAGAATGCTTGTTCCCTGTCTTTACTGGGTGTAAGCAGCAGTGACCTGCCCATGACACAGTGGGAATTGAACTGGCACCAGAAGAGTTAATCAGGAAGAGAGGCTCTCTGAGATGTGAACAGACTGGCACAGAATTCTCTCTGCTCAGAAACACAGCAATAAACGCCCAGATGGCTTTAAAAATAATATACGTGGATATTTAAAATTATAAAAACAAGCAAAGGAGGATGCAAATAATTAGATACTCATGGCAAAAGGGATTAAATCCTGCTCTGAGCAGCTGTGCTGGAAATGGTGCAGTGTAGTCCCAGCTTTGCACCAGTGTGCATGAAATCACAGCTCATTCCCACAGAATCCCCTAATCATCCTTCCATTAACTCATATAACTGTGTGGGACTAGAGCAGATTTCTCAATAAAAATGATGGATAAGTAAATTGGGAGAAGCACTCTATCACTTAGCAGGTGTGAGAAGATTGACAGTCCCAGCACTGCTGAGGGAGGATTGCGTGCACCGACTCAAGGGTGTCGCTGTGTGGAAACGCTTGAGTGTGGCTGGGGAAAAACTGCTGTAGTTCTGTCAGGAATGAGGAATGGTGCTGCTGGAAGAGGATGAAGGAGGACTGCAAACACCCCGTGAGCAAACTGTGCAGCACAGCATGGGCAGCAGGCACGCGAGGAAGGACCAGGAGCCCCCAGATGTTAAGAGAGAAGTTGTTGGAACAGGTTTCACAGGAAAGCCGTGGATGCCCCATCCCTGGGAGTGTTTAAGGCCAGGCTGGATGGGGCTTTGAGCAACCTGGTCTGGTGGAAGGCGTCCCTGCATATGGTAGGGGGTTAGAATGAGATAATTTATAAGGTCCCTTCCAACCCAAACCATTCTGTGACTCTCTGTGTCCCAGAGGATGAGCAGGAGTTCTGGGGTGAAGGCAGTGCAGCAGTGTGGAAAATAGCATTGGGGAGTATACCCTTGTCTGTGCCTGTGAGATACACTGGCCCTTGGAGAACCAGCAGGAATTCTGCAGCAGCAGGCTCAACTGCATGGATAATGCAATAAATTAACGGGAAAAACCCAAAGGCCTGCTCCTCTCTCCTGGTTAAAACCCAGCCTGAGCTCCTGCCTTCTCCTCAGAGTGGGAGCTGGGGAGAAGGCACAGCTCCTCTGCTTTCCCCCAGGGCTGGCAACCTACGGGAACGGGAGGAGATTCCCGAGATCCCACAGCACACCTGGGTTTGATGGAATGGGAGGAGATTCCCGAGGTCCCACAGCACACCTGGGTTTGACTCTGCTCACACGTCGCTCCTGCCAGAAGCATGGTTTGTAAGACGTGCCCTTGGCTCATAGGATTCCCCTGCACTGGAATTGCATCCTGCAGCTCCTCTTCAAGCAGCACTGATGGCAGAGCCAGGAAATCCTCCTTGTGCTGAAATTCCCACCATGGCTCTCCCATTCAGCAATTCTGAGCATTTATAACATGCTCAGCAGCTAATTATCAAACGTCAATGACATCACTCAAAGATGAAAACAGCCTTGCCATCTTCTTGATGCATCCAGAGAGGCAGAGACAAGTCCCGGGTCTCTGGGGGAGCACTGTCGCTGTCCCCTCGCTGTCCCCACCAGCCCAGCTCACTGCAATGCACCTTCCCCGGCGCTGCAGCCTTGGGCTGGGGGAGTGGTGGCAGGGAAACACCTCTCTTGATGAGAAAAAAAGAAGTGGGGGATCGGGATTAATTTTCATACACGGTGCCTGGAGAATGAAGCGTTTGTTGTAAAGATTTATTGAGTGAGAAACAATGCTTTGCCTAATCCCTTGGCAGGGGGAGCCGCTCTGGCTGACGACTGCTCGATAATTAGCGCTGGGAAATTCCCCACTCTCTGCTCTGCTCTGCCTCCGAGGTATCTCAGGCGCTATCAAATCTAACACCAAATTGTACCCCAGCGTGATGAGCAGGTCTCGCCATCCTGCAAGCCTGTCAGGGTGGGACAGCTGCCTCTGCCAGCTCCAGAGACACGGGTTTGGGGCAGTGGGGTTGGCTCCTGTCCCTCCCCTTGGCCACCCTTCAGCTGCACTTTCCGACAGCGGCAGAGGAGTGCTGACAGCCCCAGGACACACGGACAGGCTTTCTGGGATGCCACGGAGGCCAAGAGACTTCCCTGAGCCTGTCTCCCCTGGCTTTTGCTGGGTTTTGATGCCTGGCAATGCCTGTTGTCCTGTTTTAAACCCAAAGATGGGGGTGTTTGCCACAGGTACCCCGTGGGTGGGGGCACCTCCATCTGGGCCGGGTTGAAAAGGAAAAAATTATTTCCCAAGTCCAAGCACTGAAAAAAAATGACAAAGTGCCTGCTACATAGCTTTGAGCCACTCTGATCCCGTGAGTGATAAAGGTGTGAAACAGTGAGTGTCTCCTGCTTTTGATGGCCACGGCATTGCTGGAGCCACATCTGCTGGGAGGGAGGTAACACTCGTGTCCCAAGCCAGCACCAAGTGCCATGATATGCAGGGAAAGGCAGTGGTCAGACCAAAAAGAGACAGAGGGAAGGACTGTCTGTGTCAGGCAGTGCAGGCAGCTGGAAACCACTGCGATCACACCGTATCATCCGCTGGGTCTCCGTGAGCGTCACTCATCTGCTGCAGTGAGCAGTTCCCTTACAGATCCCGAGGCAAGCGGCAGCAGAGAAACCCAAGATGTGCTCTGGGGTTGCACAAGAATCAGGCAGAGTCCTGCTGGAAAATGCCCCGAGGCTGGGCTTGGTTGTGTGGCTGATGTGAGGAGCAGTGATGGCCATATGGTGTGTCAGCAGCACACATTTCCCTCTGCAGGTGTCCAGGAACCGGCAGCCGGGAAGGTATTAAAGGAAAATGACATTTGCAGAGTAATTCTCCAGTGTCGGTCCTGAGTGAAAAGCACTAATCACTTCTCTAAGTGAAGGTTATACCTGACTCTGGGAATTTGTCCTTCACCTTTCGCTTTTAGAGCCTCAGCAGTTCTTGTTGCAGAGCAGCATGGATTATCCCAGAGATGCAGTCCCCCATCAGTCTTACTTAAGACTAAGGTGGGTGTCTATAAGCTATTCCTGAAATACCTTTTTGCAGATATTTTCCTTCTCTGTCTTTTTAAATGGCAATGCTCTGACAAAACCATCCCTGTGAGCCAAGATTTTCAGAAGTGACTAATGGTTTGGATGGCACTGGTTGGGTATTTGTGAGAGTGAGCTGTGGAGGGTTTTACTGTTCAGAACTTGTGAGACACCTCACACTTGGGAGAGGCCTTGACCATAATGTCAGTATTATGTTGTTTTAAAAGTCACACTGATGCCTTATGTTTTAGCTTTAATATTTTTCAAATTCTGCATTCCCAGTGTGTAACTCTGCAGTGTCCTGCAGCCTGTGAGCTGCTGCTCTCTCATGCTGAGACAGACAGAACAAAGCCTCTCCAGGCTGCTCTCCAAGGACACCCAGCCCGTCCTAGGCCCAAAATGTGTAACCCAGCATCTTGAGAAGGGGGGCAAGCTGAGGGGAAATTACATCATTAGCTAAAGTTTAATTGGTGAAATTGGCTTGAGATGCAAATGGACTAAAGCTATAAAAGTGTGAAGAACTCGTGACTCGGGGTCCATCTTGGGTGCAGCCTTTGGCCTGCCCAGGGTGTGCCTCTGAAGGCCTTTCAAATAAATATCCACCTTTATTCCCTTACTCCTGTCTAGCATCTGTTTCTAGGTTGGCCTCTTTAGGCATCAACACAGCCAGTACAGGCACAAGAGACTACCCTCCCTGATAAAGAATGAACCTGAGGAAGGATCTAAGAGAGGACATGTGTCTTGGGACAAGTTCCACGAGCACCTAGACATGAATCCTACCACTGACCCTCACTTTCTTCTGACATAAAAATGTCCCCACGCTTTTCAAATGATGCAGGTCATCTCCCCTGGACCACATTGTGCAGGTCGCCTGATGCATGACAGGGTTTTTTCAGATGGACATTTACAGAAGATTTTCAATAAGACTGCCTGCTTATAACATTTTGCATGCACTTCCCAGTATTTCTGGCGAGCTTTTCAGCTCACTTGATATATTATTAAGAGTAGCTATGAAACTAATTAACTGAGGAGAATGCTATTTAACTGTCACTAAACCTTTGGATCTCTGCCCTCTTTCCTCCAAATTTAGACATTCATTCTGCAAAGCCTTCTCTGTTCCCTACCCCACAGCTTCTCTTCCTTCCCTTTTCACAGCTCCTTGGTGGCATCTTTTTGCTTCAGCTGGCCCAAGCTGTTTGTCCTTTGCATCACTCCAAAGCCTGGCGGCTGCCTGCTCTCCATCACAGTTTGTCAGGATATGATGTCTCACTGCTGCTGTGCCTCCTCCAGCCTCCCATCACCAAAAACCTCCATGGGGCTTTCTCCCAGGTCCTGGAGTCTGTCCCTGATGCATCCTCTGAGACTTGTTCCTAACAGGGTTCTGCTGGGCATTATAGTGGTGGCAGAAGGTGAAGGTTGACAGATGTAAATGGGAAGAGTAGAGGGGTGAATTTACCATCCAAGCACCAGCGAGCTCCCTACAGCTGTTCTTGCTGGACTGTGTAAGCTTAAGCCTCTTCAAAATACAGTTTCCTTTATTCTCCTGACTCAGAGGGCAACAGCTCTTTTCATTCCTCCTTAGAACATGACTTCCAGCAAAGCTCATCTCTTCTGATGTTTATCCCCCCTCCCCCCAGAAAAGTACCTCCTGGATCCGATGCTGTGGTGGTGCCACTGCTGAAGGAGCCCCCAAGGATTCTCTGGTTCCCTGGAATTGTGCAGAAAATGCTCCTGACACACAAATAATGCCCCATTTCTCTGCACAATGGCCCCATGCATACAGCGGCGTCACAGAGAACAACAGATGACTGTAGCTTCAGAGCAGATGTGCATGTTGTCCATGTCAGGGGTTTTGCTATGGAGAGCTGGAAAGGGAGGGGGAAAGGCAGATCTTTTGTGAGAAAATACGAGGAGCCTGGTAAAAAAACCCACAATGCAGAGAAAAAAATAGCTCTGATATCTTCATGTGGTAGGCTTTGAGGACCTTGCTGATTCAGGGCTGTCTGAAATGTGTTTTCCCTAGAACATAACCCTTTCTGTATTTGAAAAGCAGAGCAGAGCCTGACTTTAAGGTACAAAATTGCTCTTGGATTGCAAAGATCAGAGTAAGGAACAATTTCTATTGCCTTTGGGAGAAAGTAGCAAGGGCTTTGCTCCCCTTGCAAAGCTCCTCAAAGCCTGGGAAATGAGACCTGAACTTCTTTGGTTTAGTTCTGCATGAACTATACTAAACCATGGCACTGTGGATCTGGACTGTCCTGAATGACAGCAACGAAAGTGGGTACCTGGGAATGGACTTTTTTCACACTTGAACCCTGTGCTGGTGTTTCCCTGCTGGGTCTTGAGGTTGGTACATCTGAGTTTAGGATCAATAGCCCAGCTTTCTTGGACACGCTGCAAGAGACAATATGGGAGAAGCAGCAGCCAAAATAGCAACAACAGAAGTTGCAGCAGGCAGATTAGTGGCAGCAGCAGGCTCTGATCAAGCTGTTCTCCTTCTGTCACCATTTTGAGTGTTTATTGTTTAACACTCCAAACTGCTGCCGGTTACAGGGCTCCACCAGTGAGAAGGGATAAAGGGCAGCACAAAGCCCCTGTGGGACTGCACGAGCCCACCCGGCTGCTCCGGGCCAGAGCTGGATGCCTTCCCTCCCCTTCATTCACAGCGTGGCTGGGCCCACCTGACTCCTGTCCAAGTCACACATCCTGGGGAAACAGCTGATTTCTCTCTTTGATAATTTGGTTATAAGCCCGAGGCCTGGAGACAACAAAGGTTCTGCCACTGAAGTGCCCGTCTGCCCGTGCCCCCTGCCTTTCTCAGTCTGTTGGCCAGTGTCAGCAAACTTTAACAGGGAGCTATGAAATTCCTGCAAGTTTCATAAAAGCAGGAGACTGCATTGAGGATGGAGAGCTGAATCAATGCCCACGCATGCCTCCACAAAGCTCCTGGCTGCTGCGTGTCCTGAGCTTTGTCCAAAAGGCAGAGGCAGGGCACATGATCAGAGCATCATCATGGAATGCTGAAGGGGAAAAAGTGCAGAGGCCATGGAGGTGGTCAGGAGAGATCCTTGGGAAGGAGATTCTGTGTAGATGCTGTAGGAGGAGATCTGCTGGCTTTCTGTGGGAGGCTCCAGAGGCAGATCTGTAGGAATCCAGGTTTAATTGTTTTTGCTGCTGACAGAACAACTTAATTATGCACCGAGGGTCTCATTTGATTTGGCCTCCCTGTGCAAGTCCAAATAAGGAGGAGCACAGCTGAATGCCCTTTAGCTCCCCAGTTATCTTCAGACAGATTTCACTCTGATGTGCTGATATGGGATTTGGGGGAGGAGCTGCAATTCCTGTTTGGGGATGATCCTACCCCAGAGCAGCCTTAAGCAAGCCAGAGATGCACATGACTCCCAGGATATTCGGCTGTGCTGGAGTGCTGTGAGCCCCTTGTGCTCCCCACTGGCAGAGGAACGTGTTCCCCCCTCCTCCCACTGCTGTTGGAGCTCCTGTGGCCTAGAGCACTGCCTTCCTATTTTAAATAAAAATCTGCATTCGTGAGAGCTGATAAATCTTTTCAGGGTCTGCAGCTGGACTGTGAATAGGCTGTGAAGCCCTAATTTGAGTTCAGATGAGAGCAGTGTTGGGCTTTTCCCTGGAGCCCACTCTGGTCCCACAGGGACACCCCAGCAGGAGCTCAGATGAGCTGGGAATGGAGCGCAGGTCTGAAAGAGAAAGTTTATTTTTTTCTGTTCTCTCAACTTTGGAAAACAAAACAGAAGACTAAAAGGCTGTAAAACATCCAGTCTGCTACCAAATTGCTTTTCTAAATGTCTCCATCTTTACAAAAGTTGCATGTATTGCCATTAGACGTCCCTTTCTCTGTTACCTACTTACACCTCTTCAAAGTTGAATGGAAAAATTAATGCTGAGCCTCCTTCCCTTCATAATCAAACATTACAACACTGAGAAATTCAGAGTGAAGATCACACGGAACAGTCATTCCATAACAATACAATTATGATGAAATAATTTTAGCATCTGTGGTCTGAGATGAGATTAAATCTATTTTGATGAGACATTAGACGGGCTTTTTTCTCCCATGGTTTTTTTCCTCATGGCGCCATTACAATGCAGAGGAAATTTTTTTTTTTTGTAGTTGCTTCACTTTGTGATTTTCTTCTTTGCAAGAAATCAAGATTCTATGCAGGGAAAATAAACTGAGAGTATTGCAAAACTTCTTTTTGTCCCTAAATTACCGATACACTCCCTCCATCTCAGCTTCACGCTGACAGTTTCTTTTCCCTGAGAATTTCTGCTTTTCAGTATTTTTTCCCCCAAAAAAGCATTTCATATTTCCTGCATCAGCAAGGTTGCTGAAGAGTTGATTCACCAAGCTTCTGAAGCTGCCAGGGATCTCATCTTGCTGTATTTATAGCAGTTGTGAGTCACAAAGGCAGCGCAGAGTGGCTGAGAGGCCTGGCAGTGCTGGCTCTGACCATGGGCTGCAGTCAGTGCTTTGGAGGGCTGTGCCCCTGCAGAGGGTCTGGGAATGGCACTGCCTGTGACTCCTGCAGCTCGGAGCCCAGGCTGGCCCTCCAGCCCTGCCTCAGTTTCCCAGGACTCTCTGTGTGACCTGGAGGTGCAGCACCATGGTTTTCAGGGTGGCCATTGCAAGGCCATAAATCCACAGGGTGTCTGCTGAAGACATCCTGGACCACGTAATATTCATAAATTATTTGCTCTCAAGCGAGCTAGAAAGTTTGGTTGCTTTTTCTTTTCTTTTTTTTTTTTTTTAATACAAGCCTTATTTTGGTGGCAAAGTCTGGGCTAATCTCAGATATCAAAGTGAACCTAAGGCTCTTCAGGGAATGATATAGTTTAATAAGGTGTGGGCTGTCTCCATCTCAGCTGGGGAGGGCTTTTCTGTCTTTGCTTCATTTACCACAGCTTCTTCCCAGAGGCAGCCTCTTTCCTTTGATCCAAAATAAACTCTGGAAAACTGTTCACTTTTGGATCACCTTCTGCTGCATCCTCGGTGAATTATCTGGCCAGCATCATACTAAGGGGCTGACCAGCTGCCTGCTCTTCCTTCTTCTGTTTTGAAGAATCAGGTGGACAGATGGGAATGATCTTCCCAGGGAGCAAATTGGTTCCTTCAATAAACTGCTCAACTGTGAGGGCAGCTGGAGGCTTTAACTCGGGTACCTCTTCTAGAGATGGATTCACACACCCATTATCATCTCTTAAACCTACCAGATAAGGTGCTGCTAAGGCACCAAATTTGCTGATAACTTGCTCTGCAAGAAAACAACAACAAAAAAATTGGATAAAAGAGAGATGCGTTCATTGATCAAAGGAATGGGAAAAGGAATGGAGCTGATGTTACAGATCATCAACCAGCTGCCTGAGTTGGAAAAAGGGATGTTGTGTTTTTTGCCTTTAGAGCAAGAAGGTCTAATCAAACACGTGCCAAAGCAAGGGAAACCCCCAGTCTAGATCTGAAGGCAGAAAGGAGTTCCAGTGAATCGCTCAGAGCCCTTGAGTTAGATGCATGTTGAGAGGAAACTGATAAAGATAAAACACAGCAATGGAAACCTGACTCAGAAAGAGCAGGTAGGTCCCAACTGTCAACAATAATCTGAACCTATAACAAGCGCTCTTGTTTGAAAATGAATCCAACTGAAAATGAAAGATTAAACAAGTGCAACAACGTAAGAATAAATTGCACATAAATCTCTCTGGTATTCAGGATCAAAGGAAGATTAAAGAACAAGTTATGGAAATGTGGTAGAGGCAAAGAGAACCTATTAAGTGATATCATTTAGTGAGTATATGAGTAATAGAGAGTTCACATGTAAGTTTAGAGGAAAGGGAATGAACCTGTAGCTGTTGAAAGAGACTTTAAATGATATGTGGCATGAATGATATATGATGAAGAAGGTTCTGTAGCCCAAACCCAACAAAAATATGACTCAGGGGCTGAGCTGGTGGGATAAAACTCACTTTCAGTTGTGTATTAACGGTAACGGAGAAGGACAAAATTATTCCAGTCCACCTGGCAATTTTGAGAATGTGAGGGTGGACACCAGCTATTTGAATTCCTGTTGTAGGAATGACATCCAAGTAAGGATGCAGGTGAGTCCCCAGGGCAGGGAGTGCTCCTAGTATCAGTAGTGTCCGTCATCTTCCTTTAGAAGCTCTTCTTTCCCTGTCTTCCTCTGTGCTGAGCTCAGGCCACAGCCTATTCCCCAGTGAGGATGCTTAGTAGGGGCTGCTTTTCCTTCGGGAAACCACACTGAAATGTCTGTGTGTGTAAGACTGTACACATTTATGCAAGCGTGCACTTTTACAGTGACAGTATTAACACCAAAAGGCCCTGTGTCAGGCACTTTGCACTCATATTTAATAACCTTCTGACTCTTATGATATAAATAAATCAAAATGGAAATAAAAGAGACCCTCTTCTCCCCAAAGAAGCATCTTGTCCCAGCTTATTCAGAGTCTACAGCAAATTCAAACTTGAAACCATCACAGAATCCCAGAATCCCAGAATCCCAGAATCCCAGAATCATAGAATATGAGGAGTTGGAAGCAACCCACAAGAATCATTGAGTCCAACTCCTGGCTCTGAACAGGACACCTCAGGGGTCACACCATGTGCCTGAGAATGTTTTCCAAATGCTTCTTGAACTCTCTCAGGTTTGGTGCTGTGACCACTTCCCTGGGGAGCCTGTTCCAGTGCCCAACCACCCTCTGGGTGAAGAACCTGTTTCTAATATCCAACCTAAACCTCCCCTGGCACAACTTCAGGCCATTCCCTGGGGTCCTGTTGCTGGTCACCACAAAGAAGAGATCAGTGTCTGCCCCTCCTCCTCATGACCAAGTTGTAACTGCAGTGAGGTGTCCCCTCAGTCTCCTCCATCCTCTGAGAGTGATTATACAGTATTAACAGTAGCCACTTCTCAGCAGTAATAAACTGCTTTTCTCTTCCACAGTTGACCCCTGGCCCAGGAGCTGTCACAGGGAGCTGTGTGAGGGAGGGGAGTACAACTGGATAAAAACCAGAGTGGTGCTGGTTTGACACAGAGCTCAGAGCTGTACAGACCCCCTGTCCTCTCTGTGTGGGATGGATTGGAGACTTCTGGCACCTGGTCATGAGGCTTTTTCACTGCAGGATACACTGTCTGTCTCTATCTTTGGGGAAAGAGGAAGCTATATTCAGGACAGGGGCAAGAGGTGCCTGGGTCAGCTGAGGAGTTAAGGGACTTCACCTTCATCTCATGTGGATGCTTGACCCTTATCATCATTACATTAAAGAGATAAGCAATGAATGCATTGATACCACTATATCTGTGCTAATTTCAACCATTTAATTTGATAAAATTTTTTTTCAAGATAAATTTTTTTTCTGTGTAGTCTGTAGTTTTCTTTATAAAAATTTATCAGCAGAGTTTAGGAAAGGAAGAAAATGCAACGAGCCTTTGTCAATATTTTCCCATAGTGAAACCAGCTGGAAATTGAAAGACACCAAGGTGGGGAAGGTATTTGCATGTGCAAAGGATGATATGAGTGCAGCTGAGATTATATCAAAGTAAAGACAGTACAAGGCAGTCAGAGGGAGGGTTTTGCCTTTACTTGGCCTCCCAACCCAAGCAAACAGCAGCCTTTGATAGCTTTGAAGGTTATTTCTTGCTCACACCTCAGATGGGTGTGCATTTGCTAAGTGCATCGCCCGCGGGCAATCTGATTTATGTTCAAATGTTTGCGGTGCATGAGGTGCACGCAAATCTATTTTTATATATGTATTTATTATCAAGGCATGCAAAGCACAGACTTCTCAGCCTACACTACACAAAACAGCTCAAAGCTGTGCCTAGCAGCAAAAAAGCTTTGTGGAGGTCCTGACCCAAGACATTTTATCAGTCACCCTACGCAAGCCCAAACCCGAGCAACAAATACCTGGATGTAGGTGCTCGCATCAGTGTCTCCACCTGTTGAATCAGTGAGCCAGGGGAGGGAGCAGCAGCTGGGTGAGGTCCAAGTCTGGGGGTAGGGGTGAAGTGTAAGCATCTCACATCACACACAGGGGAAGGGAAGGCCATGTCCCAGCGCAGAGCGCGGAGCTATCACTGTGCTATCCCTGCCCCTGGGACCTGACCCCACAGCCAGCATTGACCTTGCCAGGCTCAACCCACCCTGAGGCACTGAACACTGCTCCCAGAGAGGAAAGCTGTTCATTTAGGGGAGGCAGTGCATGTCTCATGAGACAAATTCTCCATTGCAGTGTTTGTCTCTTCATCCTTGTTTGGACTTGCATTTTTCTGGCTGTTATGTAGTCAAACTGCATAAATAAAATATATCCAGCATTTTTCATCATTAACAGACTTCTCACAGCACTTTTCATTTTTAGACACTTCACCTTTTCAAATCACTCATTAAATATTAATAAATTAATCCCTCTCACACTCCTCTGACGCATTCAAGACATTTTCATGATGATCGTCTTATGTTCTGTTTTTTATTTGAATATGAAATACATCAAGTAGATGTATCATTCAATACAATTAGCTGGCAGTTATAAACAGTGCCAGAAACCAAGCATGGCAGGCTGATTTTTCCTACATGTGTTCAATTGTCACTTAAATACAGAAAGTGAAAAAATGAAGAGCTAATGGCATGAATGACTTTTTGAAAGTTGGTGTTGTTCAGCAGATTGTTTACTTGCTTCCTTCCGTTTCCATGAGTCCTTTTACTGGAAGTTATTAAAACCACCAGTAAGATCAGCAATTTTTGCTGGGCTGAATGCTTGTATTGGGATTGCACGGCAAGGTTTTGGTACAGGGGGGCTACAGGGGTGGCTTCTGTGAGGAGCTGCTGGAAGCTTCCCCCATGTCCAACAGAGCCAGTGCCAGCCAGCTCCAGGATGGTCCCACTGCAGGACAAGGCTGAGCCCATCAGTGACTGTGGGAGCACCTCTGGGATAATACATTTAAGGGGGAAAAAAATCCCCAAACAACAAATGGAAGCTGAAATTAGAGAGAGGACTGAGAACAAGATGAACAGTTGTGCAGACCCCAAGGTCAGTGCAGAAGGAGGGGAGGAGGTGCTGGAGCTGAGATTCCCCTGCAGTCCATGGTGCAGACCATGGTGAGGCAGCTGTGTCCTGGATACCGTGGGGATCCATGGGGATGCAGAGATGCACCCACAGCCCCTAGAGGGGACCCACACTGGCGCAGGAGAATGTCCAAAGAAGGCTGTTACTCCATGGCAAACCCATGTTGAAACAGGTACGCTGGTAGGACTTGTGACCCTCTGGAAGGGACCCACACTGGAGCAGTTTGTGAGTAACTGCAGCCTTGGAGAAGGACTCACCTTGGAGAAGTTCATGGAGGACTGTCTCCCGTGGGAGAGACCCCACCCTGGTGCTAGGAAGAGTGTGAGGAATCCTTCCCCTGAGGAGGAAGGAGCATCAGAGAAATCGTGTGCTGAGCTGAGTGCAGCCCCCATTCCCTCTCCCCCTGTGCTGCTGTGGGGGAGGATATAGAGAATTTGGAAGTAAAGTTAAGCCTGGAAAGAAGGAGGAGGGGGGGAAAGGTGTTTCAAGATTCCATTTTTATTTCTCATTACCCTATGCTGATTTGATTTGCAATAAACTATTTTTTCCCCAAGCTGAGTCTGTTTTTCCTGTGACAGTAATCGGTGAGTGACTTCCCTGCCCTTATTTCTACCCGTAAGCCTTTTGTTATATTTCCTCTCCCCAGCTGAGCAGGGGAGTGACAGAGCAGCTTTGATGGGCACCTGGCCTCCAGCCAGGCTCAACCCATCACAGAGCTCACCTACCTCTGGGTAAATGCTGCAGCCACAGCAGCATCTCTGGGCTAAGCAAATGTCTGTGTGATGTCCCTGGGAGAGGGACACTGCTACCACCTCCACATTTGGGAGCAGAACCTCTGAGCAGAAAGCTCCTTTAGACCTAATCACACAAGGAATTTGTAGTGCCCAGTGTGGAAAACCATGCTATCCAGAGCCATTTCCAGTAATTACAGAGAAAATGCACTTCCAGGCTGTTGACTCTACTCCAGGGACTGGTGGCCAAGGTTTGGATGTTGAGAAGGTGAGGACAGTGCTGGTCCTGGAGCCAAGCACACCTTGCCAGCTGACGGTGCTGTCTCTGCACTCAGGAGACTATTTCCTGCAGGACAGGAGCAGTGACTGGCTCCAGACAAACCTGAGCTCACTAGGTTTAGTGTACATCTCAGGACTTACAAATGGTGCAGCAATAACTGGGAAAAGATGCCCCATTCTGAAATTCGAGGTGCCTAGCAAGGGTTCAAACCAGTTCACACGAAGCACAGCCTTCCCTGACCCTGATGGTCTCACTCTCAAACAATGACGAAATCTGCTTGTGTGTCCTGGCGAAACCCCTGCTTGTGAGAAAATGCTGAATATGTGGAGTGACAGGCCGGCGGTGGCTTCCCAGGGAAGTGTCAGCACTGCTGCCCATCCGACCCTTCAGATCTGCACAGCAGCCTGAGGCTCGTGATCCAGCTGCAAGCGAGGCGAGGTCTGTTTCTACCATGTTCTCTGTTGTTTTTTTCACCACGCCATTTAGCCTTTCCTCGGGAAGGTGATGTCCCTCTGGTGGTGCTCATTAGCAGGCTGCTGGGCAGGCAGGGTTTCAGCAGTGACAAAACCCCAGACAGCCCCACGGCAGGATGATTCCACTGGCATCACACAGCCAGCCACTGCCCTGCCACCAGGTACCCAGGACTCCGTCAGCGGGGAGTGGAGGGTGTCACTGCTACAGGCACTGCAGCCCCTGGGGAGGCACTTTGCTGGGCTGGAATGCCTCTGTGCATTGCTCAGACTGGGTCCTGCCATTTTCCTGGTCTCTCCCTGCCCTGTTGGAGGTGTTGGACTCTCTGGTAAGACTTGTCCCTGATACCTGAGGGCAGAGTGCTGCTGGGAACAGGAGCAGGCACATGCTAATGTGAACTGATGGGATGATATTGATTCTTCCATGGCAGAGATCAGGGATCTGGGCTGCCTGTGGGAGCCCCTGGGTCAGGCTGAGCCACCTGCCTCCAAGCCTCTCACGTTCCTTTCACACAGAATGGAAAGCAGGCACGTCCGAGGTGTGATACACCTGATCTCCTCCTGACATCTGCTCTGGAGCGAGACAGATCAGCCTCTGCCCGTCTCTCTTGGCTAACTACAGGGGGAGGCAAGGGGGACTTGCTCCAGGTTAGGTGAGGTGAATCCCAAACTAGGTGGGCGGCACCTGTGTCCTGCTTTTGGTCATCCCACTGCACCCGAGCCCAGCTGGCTGTGGCAGCTGCGTGCTGGGTTGGCAGAAAGGTGCTGCTTCTGGAAAGCACAGCTGAAAGGGAAGAGGCTGTGGAGGATGGATACACCTCAGGATGCAGGGAATGGGGGGGAAAAGCTTTGCTAAAGCTGCAGTGAGGCCCCATCTCAGGCCCTTTTGAAGGACCAACTCTTTTAGAATTTTATGTTGGTAAGGCAAAATATAGGATAAACAGGCTAAGATTGCTCTCAGCAATGTGGTGTTCAGGAATCACTCACAGCCAAAAAATACTTGTTGAGAATGGCATCATCTATTGTCTGAATTCCTACCTGGTCAGCATCATGCAAGGCCATGTCTGCAGCTTTATGCTGCCAGTTTTTGCAGGAGTCACTCTGTGTGCAGTCCTCTCCTCATTTCCAGCCAGGCACACCACGACTCATGAGCACTTGGCATTAGCAGAATATATGAAGTTCTTACATGTTTTACAACTTACTGGGCACCCCACCTCATGGCTATCAGACAGTCCTGTTGGTCTCCTTTGGGCATCACCACCTCAGACCATCCCCCAATTGCTTCTCCCAGCTTTTGTGTCTAGTGCCACCACGGCTTTTGCACCCGTGGCCACCTGTAATTACCTTTTGGCTGATAATTGTTCTGCTGCAGCATTGCCCCTTTCACCCCCATTCAAGGCAACACTACAGCACCAGGGAAGTTTTTACTCTAGCACTCTGAAGCTGGGAAGTACAGAGCAAAGCCAAAAGGGAAAGCACTTAAATAGGAGGAGGTTTGCCAAGCTGTGATGTTACAAACAGCTGCTTTGTTGACAGCTCTGTCACAAGGAAATTACCTCCCCCCGTGCTCAGTGCTTCTAGAAATGGTGTTGTTGGAGCAGATTGTGTCTTTTTGCTTTTGAAAAGCTGCTGGGTGCTATACTTTAGGAGAATATGAACTGGAAAAATCTTGAAACCCTACCAATATTGTAAGGGAAAGGAGAGATCTGTGCTTGCTTTGTGCTTGCTGTACCTTTTCCCCTCCTTCAGCGCTCTCACACTGACACTTGGTTCCTATTAGAGCCAAATGCTGTTTCCTCACAGAGGGACTGACTCTATTTAGCAATTTTTAATGTAATCCTAAGCCAGAGAAACAACATGAAACAATATCTGCCCCTTGGTGGAAGCACTGGTGAGCAGCAGCACAGAGACAAAGAGGAGGCTGGAGACTTAGAAGTTTGCAACATAGCTAAAAAAGTCATTATGATGCAGTTCAGCTGCTTGGAGCAGATGTTTGACCTGCCCACTGCTTAAAAGGGAGGCACAGCTTGAAGAGAGCACAATCTTGGTTGCAGATGATTAACACAGAAAGCAAGAGCCTTGAGTATCTAAACATTTACAGTGAGACAAAGGGATCAAGGACTCTGTCCTTCAGCCTGCACCGTCCTACAGTGCCCACCCTGGCTACACATCAGGTGCTCACAGGTGGGATGCACCCAATTTTGGCAGCAGGCTCTTAGGAGGAGGAGTTCAAAATGACTTGGTGAATTCAGGTCTCCAAATTACGTGGGTGTTTTACTGCCCTAAATCTCCTGCTTACCTGGCTCTGTCCAGAAACCATTGCACCCAGCCCTGGAGGAGCTGAGATGGGCAGGAGGAGCTTTTCTTCATCTCTTGTTTGATCTGCAGTGACCTGACACCACCGACACCCTTTTACTGCTCTTTTCTGCTGCACTGCTGGAAGCAGCCCAGGTGTGGGGCTGGGTGAGAAACCAGCTGAGCTGCCCTCGAGAGGCTGAGGGCTCGTGGATTGCTGATGGTTACAGCTTGACTGAGCAAGGAGCCAGGTCTGCTCTTGTGCAAGGCGAGGTTAAGGGAAAGGATGTTGACACAAACCTAATTACAGGTGTTGGGAAGTTTTAAGTCTCTCTGTATTGGAAACACTTTTACAGCTCAGCTCTTTTTTAGTAGTTCTGGATCGTTTAATTAGCGTGTCCTCTCACTCATGAGGACAATTTCAGTTGCACAATAGCTGTTGCCACAGCAGCTTTGTTTTGTGGATTTTACTTCCTAGATCCCAGCTGATTTTGTATTCCTCATATAGCTGTCCTCCTGTACACATATGTACATATTTATGTGTATATCTGTAGCTATAAAAGGAGGAGAGGCCAGGAGTCCATGAGGAGATGTGCACGCTCTGCACGAGGGCTGCAATAACCCCAGTCATGGGTTCAGGCTGTGACACAGCCCCCTGGCCAGCAGCTCTGCCAAAAATGACTGAGGTTGCTACATCAGGCTGCAGCCAGCTCCACACTGCTGTCTCAGATAAGGCAAACCATGTACCAGGCTGTGTTAGCTGGGATGAGGCCACCAGTTGAGAAGCTTCCTCCCTCCTCTACTTGGAATTCATATGGAATATTGTGCCCAGTTCAGGTGTCCTGATTCAAGGTGGTGTAGAGAAGCTTGAGAGGGTCCTGTAGAGATGGACCCTAGTCCCCATGAGGAGATAAAAGGCAGCTGGACTTAGTTTTCCTGACTAAGAGAAGGCTAAGGACTAAGATGATAGCAGCCTACAGTGAACATGGTTACAGCAACAAAGGAACCAGGCTATTCTCAAGCGTAGGCCAATGGCCTTGACTGTGGTTTGGGAAGTTCAGGGTGGACAGAGGGAGGAAATGCTTTGCAAGGAGGGTGCTGCAGCCCTGGAGCAGCCTGCTCCAGCCTCTGTCCCTGGAGATTTTCATAGCTCTGCTAGGAGAAGCCATGGCTAACTTGATCTAGTGCTGACCACAGTCCCGTTCCAGGTGGGAGGTTGGAGTAGAGACCTTGAGAGGTCCCTTCTGGCCAAGACCACTGTGAACACAGAGTACCAGCACGGCCACGCCACACTGGCTGTGCTTCCCCTGGATTGCCACCAACAGCTGGCAGTAAATATTTTTCACTGTTTTTCCTTGCCTTCACCCTGTCCATGTGGATGAGGAGATCTATGGGACACAGGTCATCTTTAGATCTGTATCGACCATGATCCATAGCTTAGTGAGGTACCATGTACTATTCAAAAACAGATAAATCCTGCAAAGGAACATGGCTGCAGTTACTTTCCACTGCATGAGTAACTCAGCAGAAAACAGAATTAAGACTTCACCTCCGGCAAGATTTGCTGTAACCACACATCAGCTGTGTTTTCAGGTGTGATTTCCCTGCAGCAGGGCACCTGCAGCCATTTCCCCATCAGTGAAAGTCTTTTCCAGCCAATCAGTCTTCTATTTATCCACCAAATCATGAATGCCTGTTGACTCTTTAGCAGAGCCTGACCCTTAAATACGTTTGAAATGAGAGGCTAACTCATGTGGGCAGGTGTGTACGTGTGTGCATCTTTGTCTGGATGTGTGAGTGGTGGAAGGGAAAGGTCTGACCAGAATCAAACAAAAATAGAACCCTAATCTCTTTTCTGTGTAGAGCAAATTGGAGCAGATAGTTTCCAAATGAAATCTGAGATGATGCCAGCTGCCTGCAAACTGTACCTACTTTAAAAATAAAATCCCACTGCCTGCAAGTCATCCTCATCTATGTCTTCTCAAGTACAATCTCCTTTTACCCAGACTGTCCCATAAGATGTGGGTGTTAAAACCCACCATTTTGAATTAAACAGGGCTAATTTTAACCACTTACTAGGGTAGGGTTGTGGCCCCTTTGTGTCCTGCTTCCTTCAAGGACAATCGCCTTCTTTCCCAAGAAAACTGCTCTCCTGCAAAGAGGAATTAGACAAGTATCAAATAAGGGCTGGATTTCACGCATGTTAAAAAAGCCCCAATGTGCCACCAAAAGATCCCAAGAAGGAGAACAACTTGTGTGAGCAACGAACAGTGGAAAGGTTACAGCAACTTTATAGGAACAGTAGAAGAAACGAACAAGCCATGAAGCACAAGCATATTGAATAAATGCTTTCCACATTGTTGTAATGAGATTCAGCTGACCGAGACATTTATATGGGGAAGAAATCACGGCCTCATTGCAATCAATAGACAAGTTGCCACCGACTAATGGAGCTCTGCTTTCGTGATGTTTATATTGCAACATAAGCCAAGATGCCTGTGAGCTGTCAAAACCCTTTAGAGCCATTTGTCCCAACAACCCCACAGTATCATCCCCTAATACTCTATTATGCAAAGAGACCCCTTTTATTTTTATTAGAGCTAATTCACCAGATGGCTTCTCCCCCCCTCCCCTCCCTGCTTTGATGTAGCAAATGCAAGCAAGTGATTTTGCTGACTACAGATCAAGGCACAGATCAGTGCTATTTGCCATGCACAGAACATGAAAAGCGGAGCAGGGACTGTCGGGCAAATCTAACATGTTTGTAAACAGCAACGAAACCTTTGCAGACACGTGGGAGGCGAAGCAGCCCCGCTCCCCTGGCGCGACAGTGGGCTGCAGGTACAGCTCCTACAGCCCTGCAGGGAGTCGGGTGGGGAAGGGGGTGAATTTCTGCATATTGATGAGAGATTAGACCTGCTGGTGACACTGAACGAAAATTAATGAGGGAGCAGAGAGGCGCCTTCAAAGAGGAAGAAGTAGAAATAAAGCAAATGGGTGACTGCCATAGAGAAATGTTGGTGTCATGGACAGACAGATGGATGTGTTCCAGTGACCCAGCCCAGGTTACAGTGTGGGTATCATGGCTTTCTTCTCACATAACACGGCTGTTAATTGCAAGTTTTAACAGAAACAACAACAGAAAGCAAATAACGGAGCCAGGAAGTCCAGCAGCCAGAAAGTATGTCATTAAGAAATAAAAATTCAAACTCCCAACCACAGCCTTAGCAATCCTCACAGAAACTGTCCTTCGCTGCAAAAACCTGTTAAAAACAAAAGAGCGAAAACAACAGTTCCTAAGCATCATGTAGGTTGTATTCAAAAGAAAGCCCCCAAAAGCAAGTAGATTTAATGCAGAATAAAGCACAGCTTTCTCCAGGCTTGCAATGCCATGTACTGAGGTGAGAATCCACCCTGGGAACAGAGAGCTCCATTACTGATGGTGCAGCCCTGTTTGGAACAAACTTCCCAGCTCTGTATGAGGAGCTGCATTGGCTGGAGGTGAAACCCAGATGCCTACAGCCATCAGGGAGAGCTGTCTCTACAGTTATTTTCCCTGCCTGCAGCAAAAGGTGTTCCAAGGACACCTGGAGTCAGGTGTGGGACCTGCGTGTTAACTCCTTTTAGTGTCTGCTATCAGGAATGGTGCACATCACCTTGTGCCACACACACGGCATAACAAATACCCTTGGTAAAGGATGGGCACATGTTCTTATGGCATATTACAATGACCGACACGATTTTAAAAATATATGTGCTTTTAATCCAAGACCTTAATTTTGTGCAATGCTGAAGGCAGCTGGGCTGGGCTGCAGAACAAGCAGTTGCATGAGCAGAACACAACAGCATCCTGCTCATTTATGCGTGTCTGCCTCCTGCACGGACTCTCTGCTGTCTAATAAGGCTACAAGCCACGAGTGAAGGTTTTCCAGCTGTTGGGACATGTTCACTGCTACAGATTCCCCCGTGTCTAATTAAGCTCATGGCTCATGCTCCCCTTTGGTGATGGTGCTAACAGGTTCTCCTCTCCTGCGGTGGCTGCTTATTTTCATGAGAAATGGAGTGTAAAATCACTGGGACCTCTGCTGCTCTGGGAGATCTGATTAAAATCCTGGGTTTCAGGATTTATTAGGAAGAGGGAATTGGCTGGCAGACATATAAATAAGTGAGGCATTGACTTTGCTCACAATCATGTTGCTCTTGTCAGGAACCAGCCTGAGGGAACCCTGATGCAGCCCAGGCTCAGGAGAAGAGCCAGAGCCAAGAGCACAGCCATCTCAAACAGCCAACCTCAAAGAACAGAAGGAAGTCCCTGGCTTTAAACAGGGTGAAATCATCCCTAAGCATATATGCCTTGTTTACTGCCTTGCTCTGGAACTGTCTGCCACATAGTAAAGCCTATTTCAGTGAATCCCCTGAAGACTGGATTCCCTGACAAACAGTTTTATGTGCACCTTGTAAATTGAGGCAAATGGATAACATTTTCCAGCTTCACCATGAAGTGTGTTCCTTCCTGGAGAGGGTGATGTGAAAGATCTCAGGACAAACAGACATGGTACATGAACCAGGGAGATCTGATGCTGCCCAGAGCACTTGGTCTGATTTTTTTTTTTTAGGCAGTATTTGCACTGCCATAGACGGTAAAGGGATTTTTGTGCCTGGGAATCTGCTTAAGGTCTGTGGGAAGACACAATTCTTGCTCTTCATTTTGCATTGCTCTGTAAAGCAGCACGGGAGTGAGAGTTCAGAGCCCTCTTTCTGGGAGGCAGTAGGGCCTTCCCACCACTGTCCATATCTGGGGAGGTCATGGAGGAGCCCACAGAAACCCATTCTCTGGAGAAAGACAGACCTCCACACTGAAGAGACCAGTGAGTCTCATTTAATCAATAAAAATTCTCTTTCACCCCAACAAATAAAACTATGTAAAACCCTTCTACACCGCTCTTGGACTTGTCCCATCAGAAGGCCCCAAGCTCTTTCTCCCAGTAACACCAAGAGATTTGAAAGGGAGTTGCTGTTTTTTCTGTTTCTCTCTCACAGATTTTTTTTTTATTATTCTGGCAACACCTCTCCAGAGCAGCACGTTTTCACAAACAAAGTTAAACTGCTTGGTTTCCATTAGTAACACAAGCAGTAAAAATAGAGGACAGGTGTTTCTTAGGAGGTGTGAAAGATTAACGGGATTTTCTTGGATTGTGGACGATGCTGTCACTGTAGGCTATCTGCTTTTTTTTTTTCCTCCACCAAAGAATATAGGAAAATTTTCAATAGCATTTACTGGTGCTTAGTGAAGCTCAGGCAGGTTTGTGCCTGCTGTGCCTGCAGTCCCTGCAGTCCCTGCGGGCAAAGAGGAATTGCAGCAAATAACCCCCTCTTTTGCCCATGTGGATCCAGGTTCTCCTTTCAGAGACATCCTTGCAAACTCTCAGGAGCAATTAGCACAGGACCTCTGTGGAGGGAATTGCATGGGGGATGAAGGACCTCAACACGAGCAACTGAGCCCTTGTAGAACAAATAAACAGGAAAATACCCAAACTCCCGTGTGAGGTGAGTTCAGCCCCTCATCTGGGATCTCCAAAAGAGTTTTTAGTCATGCTCAGGAAAAGGTGATGCTCTGTGTGACCTTAAGCATGCCTGTAAGACATGTTCAAGGTGCATTTTCCCAGTTCACACCCTCGAGATTCCCTGCACTAGAAGTCTGAAAGACTTTTCCATGCACCTTTCTCTGAGCATCTTCTCCCAATATCTTGTACTGTGGGCTTGCCACAGTGGCTGACAGGTGGGAAGGGCAAGGAGACAGGGTGGCTTCAGCCCTTGTGAGTTTACCTTTCTCTCTGTGCCAGGAGAGCTGTGGCTGTGCACTCCATGGGCTCTGCAGAAGGGCATTTTCCATAATGCAAACCAGCATCAGCAAATGCCATTAAATACCCCTCTGGCATCAAATGCACAAACAGACTGAATGAAGCTACTGGGCCCCATAGTTGTGTACAAATCTGAAATATCCTGCTGAACCAGCTGAAAACACCACTGCGTGCGAAAGCCAGCCAGGCGTTTTTCCCCCCTCCCTTGCTTTGTTTGCCTCATGCTCATGTCAAATGCTGTATTAGGACTGTAGTGTAATATACAGCATTTGAACTTCTCCTTTGTAGTGAACAATGTCAACAGACTGCTTTTCCTGATGAAAAGATCCCGAGCCCATAAATATCACCCCAGCGTGCTGCACGTTGCTCCCATTGTATAAATCTCCCCACAGTGCTCACCTCTGCTCCTGTATCATAGCGAGATAAATGCGATGCTTAAGGCCTGATTTATTTCAGTCAAAGGACAAATAGTTTGATATCAAAAGGAGCTTCGCAACAATTAACATGACAGGCAAGGAGGATTAGCTGTTGTGATTTTCGGTGTGGCATAAGCAGGCAGGTGCTGTTATTTGGGCTGCGTCCCTCCCCCGCACCCCTTCTCATTAAAGAGATAGTTATTGTACTGCTGTGAAAAGAGCAGCTGCTGTGCCTGAATTTCCCTATCAGCCACTGTTTCTAGTGTCGGTATGAATTGGGGACACATTGTTGGGCTTTAATTAGCCCTGAGTCCCACCACCACAGGACTGCCCTGCTCTGACACACACCCCATGATGCTTGCGTTGAACGTGCATTAATCTCCTCGCTCCTGATGGCTGGGACACAACCTCTCCAAGAAAGAAAAAAAAGAAAAAAAAGAAAATATACCTTTATAGAATTTGCAAAATGCTTGGCTTTATGCAAAGCAGCCAAATTACATATAACCTTCGCTCTTGACTTCTCTGAGTCTCATTATAATTTTTGCGATCTTTGCTGTTGGTGCTGACTCTAAGGTTTCAACAGATGAAAACCTACTTTCAAACAGATGAAAACCAGTTTCCAAACCGAAGCCTAAACTTCATGGGGGAGCAACATTTGACAGGCATTATTTGGCACTGACTTCTTCCAGGGATTTGTGTGAAGTTGGCTTGTGAGGCAGAGTGGGCACATTAAGGCAAGGCGGTTTGCCAGCAAAACTAAGAATGACGGATCCCACATAATTACTGTGTTTTCACTGTTATCACCAAAGGTTAGTTTAAAAACAAAGAAAATCCCAGAAACTGTGGACTATCCAGAGGATCAAAACAGTTGAGGCACATTTATTGGCAAGATGCAAGAGTTTCTCAGCACCTTCCCTGATCACACTCCTCTTTCCCTCTTTGCTCTATCAGGTGAGGAGAGCAGACCCCATTTCCAGACCTGGGATATTGCCAGCTGCCTTCGCTGTGATCCTGGTACCTCTCCTAAACTGAAAATTGGGGCCGAATCAGGATAGGGACAGGGCATTTCTGTAACACCGCAGAGCACTTGTGCAAAGTCTTCCTGGTGGCCTGCTTCTTTCTGATCATGGCCAAAAATCAGCTCCTGCATAAGGCTGTAAGAGCTGGAACCAGTTGCTCCAGTAAAGCCATACTGGAATGAGTTACCAAAGCAATTATGCTGCCTGCCTATATCCAGATGAGGATTTTAGAGTGTTTTCTGCAGCTTAACTCTAAAAGCACTCTTCAACCTCTTAAATACATTGTGCCTACTAAAAACTCCCAAGCAATGCTCTTTTTTTCAGCCTTTATCTCAGACTGGCCCTGAAAACACAAAACACCTGAGGAAAAACAGAATTCTTGCTGAGCCCTGAAGAGTTAATCCCTCTGCAAATTGTCTGCCAGCTCGTAGGAAGATCTTAGCAGCACAGCGATGTTTTCACCTGCTGTTTGTGTAGCCTGTAGCAAAGATGTGAGCTGGAGTATTTTTGTGGGGAAGTTTTGCCAGCCTGGACTCTCCCACAGGGAGTACTCTCCGGCCGAGAGAGGGTGTGCACGTGCATGTGGGGAGACCACAAAAAAAAAAAGCCTTGCTAGAAATATTGCAGGATTTCTCAGGTTGAGAGTGCAGAGGTGTTCCAAACAGCCTTGAACTTCAACCAAAATCCTGATGTTTGCTGCTGGGTTTTTTTTAATCATTTTTGTCTCAGTTCTGCTTGGGGAAATTCAGATTTATTGTCCCCTGACTGAGGTCTATTCAGATCAAAAGTGGTGCTGGTATGGATTTGGTCACAGCTGGTCCATGGGAGATGAATTTGGCTCAGAATTGGTACAATGTCAGTTATTGATATTCTGTTAGTCTTCAGCTTGAAGGTGCACGGATGTTATTTTACTACTTCTTTCGAGGAGATCGATTGTAAATCTATGTTTTTCTTTCTGCCCAGACCATACCTGCAAAAATAATAACAGCAGAGTTAGTGTCTTCCCAGTGACTGCTGAACTCTCTAACACAGCCTCTACAGCCCCATAACAGTAGCTGGCATCAGATCACAGCCCTTGATTTAAACTCCACTCCTTGTTCAATAGACCAAAAATAAAAATAATGCTGAGAGATGAATCAAACCTGAGTTTGTGGGTTTCAGGGCTTTTTTTTTTTTTCCCTTTCCCTGAACATAAAGAACAAAATGTGGTTTTTAGTCTAGATTCCTTGTGTTCCAAAGAGATGAAAACAATAAGAAACTAGTACCAGGTCCCCCAGGAACAGACAAGAACAGTGACTTGCTTTGTAACATTTGTTGTGTGTACTGGAACATCCACTGTGGGGTCTTGCTGAGCAGGAGATAATTTCCCCACCCTGGAAATATATATTTTTTTTTTTAGATTGAAAAATAATCCAGACCTAAAGAGGGTAAAATCATCAAAAGCAAAACATGTATGAGAAATGAAAATCTGAAAAAATCAGTACACATCTAAGAAATAATTCCCTTTGACTCAAAGCATCCCTAGTTTTAAAATAAATTTAGTCTCACAAGAGTAATTAATTTTCTAGAGAGAAAGAGCAACCAGCATATTTTTTGTTTTAATATGCTGCTGCTAATTCACTGTTTCAAAACTCCCTTCTGTAAAGGGGAAAAAATAGGGAGGGGGAGAATAAAAAAGCCGAAAAATGCATCAAAACTGACCATTTCCCACAAAGCCAGTTTTCATTTCTGCATATCAGCGTTTTCGAGCAAAACAAAGCACTACACAACTTTCTTGAGCAGCTCTATTCAAGCAGGAGCCGAGGCCAGCAGGGACACTGCTTTAATGTCATGATGTAGCTGCAGAGAACAAAATGATTCTCTTTCCCCCAGCCTGTATGGCAGAGAAATTATAAAGGGGGGGGAATTACTATGGTAATGACCACATAGCTGCTGCGTGTTTATGCAGATTGATGACCGACGAGCCAAATCCCAGGGTCTCTACGTCAGTAAAGCTCTGCCTGCCTCCTAAAAACTGCAGTCCAAAGAATCTGCCCATGAAATTGGGGGAGAGGTATTTTTTAAGTGGATTTGAAAATATTTCGGTGGCATATAAACCCTATTCTTCTCACACATGAGGACGTTATTTTGAACAAGTCAGAACTGCTTTTCCAACATGTGGAAGGGGAAGCTACCCTGAGTTCCCTGGAAATGGCCACTGCTTAGCCTGGGATTAAACAATACCCATTCAAGCATCAGGATTTTCAGGGTTAAAATGACAGGGAAGAAAATGGGATCTTGCCTGTTCCCGTTCCCAGTAATGTCTAGCCAAGCTGACAGGAAAGATAAAGTTCACTTTTCCCTCCACTTAACTGGTGCTGGGAAAGAGATTCACACCCAGGAGAAAAGGAGACATGGCATCAGTCGTGACTTCTTGGCATAAATGAAAGGAAATTTTGACAGGCATAAAAATGTTATTTTCTCATGAAAAGCTGCTGCTTCAATACACGAATGGGGATGCTTCTCAAGAAAGCAAAAGAAAGGGGAAAAGAAAAGAGCAGTCTCGGTCTGGTGCCAGTTTATAATAATTCACAGTATTGCCCATTTCTCACTGCATAATGGTCTCAGGCAAAGGAAATGATGAACTCTTATTTCTGGATCCACATTTTGAATATTAAAATAATTGGGCCAAGGAAAGGTCATCCTTTTCCACTGCTGTTAGGCATCCTCCTTCCCTGGCAGCCCAAGGCTCTTGTGATAGCTTTGAGCACCTTGGAAGGATTCACATTGCTGGGAAGACCAGAATCATCCTGGGAAAGGGGCTGGGAGGCTGCTGGAAACTGGAAAATGTGGGCTGCCACATGCTGCTGGACATCCTTCCTGCGCCCAGCTATGAGCTACCTGTTGTGTGCTGGGCTGTGGTGCAGCCAGCAAGGCCTTGTCCCTTGTGTAAAAAGCTAATCCCAAGGTCTCACTCAGCCATACCCTGACTTTAGCTCAGGCAAACATCTAATCTTCAGCTTTGGCCCCTTCTGGAGACCCTACAAGCCAAACCCATGGCCTGAAGAGCAAGGTGTGTGCAGCTGCCCTGACAGCATCCTGGCTGGCTCTGCACTCCTTATCACTAACTCCAAACACAGGGGTTGTGGGAGATGCTGTCACATTCACTCTTCTTTATCCCCCTCTGCATGTCTCAGCAGTCACCCAGTTTGACTCTGAAGAACCCCACATACCCCTGCATGATCTTTATCCCATCAAGTCCTCCTTTTCATCTCTGTCCAGCTAAACCTATGGGCCTTAATCCTAAATCTTGCTAGTAAGACCAAAATGTGACCCAAATGCAAGGCAATGTGACATCCTACTCTAACCCTAGGCCAGGGATCACTAAACACCCACCCCCAACTTTAAATAGTTTAAATGTTTTCCCCTATTCCTGCTTGACTTCAAATGAACCCAACTTTAGCTGTTTTCTCTAAGCCCTGTACCTTTTTTCCAAGCCCCACAAGCCCCAAGTCGGGGCTCAGCAGAGCATCTATAAATCAGCCACAGAGAGAATGGCCCCTGCAATGACTGAAGCTCTTTGTGCGTTCGCAGGGCGTGTGTGCTCATGTTTGTTTGGTTTGCACACACACAGAGCATGCACAGGCACTCTCAGAGTCTGTGCTCTGGAAAGGAGACAGCAAATCTGCATTGCCCCGGAGGCCTGGGGTGAGATTAACTGTAGGACCTGTGATTTGTTGCTACCTGAATGGTGTGCATGCTGTCAGTTCGGTGTGTCTTTATTTCTAAGTGAGTCATATTATACAAATCAATTGCTAATTCAATTAATCATGAAAAACATGCAAAAGGACATCTCCAGGAGCTGATTTAGAGCATGTTATGTATGGGTGATTGAGCAAAGAAAGTTAATCTGGGTCAGAAGACTTTGATTTTTAATTCTTAATGTCACAGATTTCCATTCTTTTGAACTAAAATCTGACTTACAATTTATTTTTCCGAGGGTGCAGCTTTATAGCTCCATTGACATTGGCATGTGTGGTCATGCATACTGAGTCTGTTCTCTTATGCCTGACGAATAAGAGCTTTTATGGATGCACAGATCAATACAAGCTTAAGATCTATAAAGGACTGCCTGGCAGTATTCATATGCAGGACACATCTCATTGCATTTATCCACAAAGTTGTTTACAGGAGATTAAATTATGATTTCATTGAGTTCTTCTTTCCCCATTCTGTGAGAAAAGACAAATTTTGATCTTTTGTGTTGCTTTGCAGTTTCTGGCCTAAATCTTACTTTAAAAAACCCCAAAAACCAACAAACCCCAGACCAACTCAAAACCTCCAGGTGAAGAACGTATGAGTTCGTTGTGCAAAATAATGCCTCCATCATGATTAGTATGGAAGGGACCCCAGGAATTCAATGAAAAACAATTGTCTGCACCTCTTGCAGTGATGTAAATGGGGTATAAAGTGACTACAATCCATTGTGGGGAAAACTCACAGGGTGGATTCCTCCTAGAGACCTGAATTAGAAACCTTCAGGATGCAGGAAACTCAGCCATGACAAATCAAGTGTCAAAGATTTCAGACTTAGATGCTAATATATGCTTTAGTCCAAAATAGGATGCTGAGTTCCCTCCCGACAGCATGAAAATCTGACATTTCTGTTTTGTGGCTAGCCCTAGGAAAGAAACAGGGCTATAAATAACATGTGTGTGAATGCACAGAGTTGGGAGAAGAGGTTCAAGAAGCTCCTACTTGTCACTGAAACTATGAGCAATCCTAGCTCCAGCTTGCCCTCGAACATGTGGACTGCTGCCTGGTTTCTGGGAGAGCCCTGGGGACAGGGAAATCCTGAAATCCTGTGTCCACTGCCAGTTCCTGATTCCCTGCTTCAGTCTTGGGAGAGTCTCCTTGACCCAGCCAAGGTAACCCTGGCCAGTCATTAGGTGATTCACCTCCAGTCATCACCTGCGTGATGGAATGCACAGCATTGCTCCATCTGAGATAGATTCCTGGGGTTTGTTGGGAGGGAGGATGTACAGCCTGCACTGGGCAATACCACAGCTCGGGTCAGGGAAGTGACACAGCACTGGGGTCCAGATGGAGTTATTAATTCTATTTCTCCACCGGAGTTTTTCACACAGTCAGGATGATTCCCAGACTGGAGCTGGTTGCCATCCCGGCAAATCTGAGTTAACTCACCACTGAGAGGTGGTAAGAGGTTAAAGGGATCTGCAGGGAACCATTACATGGGGTTTAGCAGGCAGCTGCTAGACTCCCTCCCATATATGATATGCACCGTTTGGGTCTTCCCAGATAAAGCACAGCATCACGGAATTTGAGAAAACCACAGGTTGGAAGTGATCTCAGGAAGTCCTTAGTGTGATCTCCTGCTGGAAGTGGTGCCAGCTGTGAGACAAAAAGACTTTCACAGTGGGTGCTCCAAACCTAGGACAAGGCTCCAAACCTGGGCGGACCAACTTTTTTAGGAAATACATGATGAGCAGCAAGAGATATGATTATTCTGGGAACAAAGTTATTAATTCCAGATGAGGAGAAATCCCTAAAGGACACAGACTGTCTTCATGACTTTGAAGAAGGTCAGCAGCAGAGAAGCTGTGCATGGGGAGGTTTCCAGTTTCAGAATGAGATTTTCTTCCAACATAATTGAATATACACTTAATGCAGGGGGTTGGAAACAAATGTGTTAAGGAGGGAAGTACAGCATTACCAACACTTCATAGAGCAGGACTACTCAAGGAACATGAGCAATGCAGGTGATGGTGATGCATTCCCTTGTCACTCATCTGGGTAGAAATGGCTGGGCTGCTATTCTTCTGAAAGGCACGGAAGCACTGAGATGGATAATCAGGACACAAAAATGAGCCTGCAAGAAGAGCACAAGCTGCTGCCACTCTTTGTAGCCGTGCACCCCTACTGCTGCTTCCTCAGAAGGCATATGGTAGGCGAAATCTCTTACCCAGAACTTGGTGTCCTGCAGCCCCAGTGAGGAGAGGAGATCCAGACCAAAGTCCCTTTTTAGCTGGTTAAACAGCACTGCTCTGATTACACCTTGGATCAGGCCCTGCTTACTCTGTAGCACATCTTCCAAAGGCAGCAAGCACCCTGTGCTCTGATCCTCTGGACCCATGAGTAGTGTTAGAACTTTGAGGCAAAGACTATATGACAGGTCAAACAAATCTTTGATGGCAGAGCTGGAAAAGACATTAAGAAGCCACTGAATCCGTCTCCCTGTTCTCATTTCATTGGCAAAACATGATTCTCTGTTTAAAGTACAATTGAGCTTCTTGAGCCCACCAAAATTGATTTGTAAAACAATTAACCTAGCTGTCCCTGGTGGGCCTGTAAACCAGTATGGTGCAGAGGCCAAGTCTAGAGAAAGGCAAGCCTAAAGCCATACAAGAATTTTAATCTTCTGCCTTTATATTCCTGCAATGTGTGCTGAACAGGTCACCATGCTCAGGAATTTTCCTGGGTAAGTGCAAAAGTTTAAGTGATTGCTTGTGTGAAGTATGTTATCCAAGAGGTTTGAAGAAGGGTGGATGTTTCCCTATCAATCACCCTCTGCACACATGAGCACATCCAGTGCCTTTCTCCTCCCATAAACAGCTCATTGCAGATTTATTCCCCATATATTTCCTATTCACTGACTGGCTAGTCAGTGTGACAAAGGTTATATTGCTTATTTCTGTGTAGATGCCTAAGAAGACAAAACTTCATAACTGGAACAATTAACCACAATAACTCATCGATGGAATTGGTGATCTCACACAATGGTCAGTTAGGTCAATAGCAAATCTGGCCTTTGGCTGTAATTTACAGCTGCCTGCACAGCTGGAACCTCTGATGATTCTCTACAGAATCCCTCCCCAATGTTGATATGAGATGTGGTGCACTCAGACATTTTGTACTTGCAATGCTTCAGTTCTTTCATTTAGAAAGACCCAATGATCAGCTTGGAACCTTCCAAATTCCACCTGTCTTGCTTTGATGAATGTGGTTAGGAGAGGAAATCTTTTTTTGCAAACATCTAGCTGCAGCAGGGTCACAAACTCCTCAATTTTGGACTTCTCCTCCTCTTCTCTCACCCTTTTACAGCTCCTCTGCCATGTGCAGGGCTCTGCATGTTCAGGGCATGTCTCCCACTGACATGACTGCTCTGCCTCAGGCCTGCCAAGGGAGGCTCCTGAAGACTCGTTCAGGAGTGATTGTTATTTGGGTTTCATCGTGTTTAATTAGTTTTTATGTTAATATGCACTATACATTTTATTAAAGATCCTGCAGGATGGCTAAATGCTGAAATTGGGACCTGAAATAGGTTTGGTCTTGGAGTCAGTTTCCTGTTGGGCTGCAGTGTGGTGCTGATGACCAAAAATCAAGCCTGTTTCTTTTCCCCTGCCTATTTCCCAAATCTCAGCACTCCCCATAGTGGCAAATGTCTCCTTCGGCTTCCTGGGGAGGAGGATAATTCTCCCACAATAGACATTGATCTCTCATTAGACTCCATCCTGTTAGTTAAAAGCTGTTTTTACTCAGACAATCCAGAACTCATTTTCAATCTTAAAAGGGTACACTGCTGGATACTCACCGAGGGTATAATTTTTAACCACTCTGTTTACCGAATCTACAAAAGTAGTTATTGGAGCTGTTTGTATACAGTAATTTTTCCTTAGGCTCCCAAGAGCAAGAGCAGGTGACCCAGCATCGCTAACTGTGATAAAGCTTTTTCCTATTCAAAGGAGACAATATTATCCCATTTGACAGGAAGTCTGTTCATGCCATGACATGAGGAAACTTGCTTAGGGTTGTGCAGGGCAGACCAGGGCCAGTGTCCCAACCAGGGGCTGTCCCTGGATCTCCTCTGAGTCAGGCAGATGCAAAGCCACTGGATCAGCCCTTGTGGTACATTCACTGGGTGAGCTGCTGCTTTCATGGAGATAAAACTTTAATTCTTAGATATACAGTAAAAACTTCCACAGCATCAGGACACATAAATGCAGAGAGTGATCAGTGAGGTGCAGCTTGTTGTCCTGTTGTGTGTGTACATAAATGTAGTCCTTGTCCAGCAATTAACTGGCATAAAACTGAATGAAACCCACATTTTAACTCAAGTCTGCACGTGTTCCTTACAGCTGCACTGTAGCTTAAGCATCAATTATTGAGTTTTTAGAAGGAGGTACCAGTGACACAGCTCAGGACTGGACAGGTGCAAGAAGTCAAGGGCCTATCTGGCAGCAGAATAGCTTAAACTGGCCCAGTCTGTCCTGGCTCTTCGCCCTCCTTCCCTGTGCCACCATGTCTGCACCCACAGCCAGGGATGCTGTTTAATTAACTCAGCAAAAGGCAGAAAAGTCTTCTTTCTTGGATGTGGTCAGTGCTCCGTGTACCTGAGTGTGCGAGAGTGAGCACTGGGACCATCTAATGTGTTATTTCCGAAGATTGACTTGTTAAATCTGGATTTGGGGTAGGGGAAATCTTTATGGCTGGCGATTTTATGCACAGGCCCTACATCAGTATGCAAGTTTGACTCATCGGTTTCAGTTAAGAAGCTGGCCTTTTATTTTCTCCTCTTAATGAAGTGACTAATAACATTTTTGACAAACATTCTTTTCTTAATACTTTTTACCCCACTCTGCTTTTTCATTGTCTTTTTAACAATGCCAGCTGCTTCACTTCAGAATCAGTTTTCTGAAAGTGAAATGTGTCTCATCCTGAAGCATCTCTGGATGGTATCCATTATTGATTTGGATCTGATGATGACTGCAGTAGCTGTCTCTGACTCCCTGAGCCACTTAGAGCATTTCTCCTTCAAGATAATAATAAGCAGCAAAAATCAAGGAAGAATCCAAGGACTGGCTCTATGCTATGACTGTGCATGCCAGGCACACCCAATAGAATGCATACCAGAGCATCTCCATTCTCTTCCATTTCCCTGGGGTACTGTGGGATATTATTTGATACATATTTTACCCCTTAGAAAGGCTCAGAACACATTCTCTGAGCACAGTGCATACATTTTCAAAAGGGGCAGTTTTGACTGACATGACATTGGCTCACAAGGAAAGAACACACTTTCCTTGCAGAGGACATCAGCTGCAGACAGTTTCCAAAATACAGATGGTACTGGGAACTCTGGACCTCCACTTTTCTTTTTATATCCTCAGGCAACAGGGACAGCCCCATGCCAGTTGGCCAAGTACCTCCAAGCTAAAAATATCTCTTCTTAACCAGAGCTCTTGCTGCAGATGCTGTGAGAAAGTGACAGCTGAATTTGTCGATTCTCCATGGGAAATCTCCTTGGCAAGGTTTTGCTAATGGCCAAGGATGCCACACAATGTTCATCTCCTGGGATGACAGGGAAGAACAGCATGTGGGCAAGAGAGAGCTGCCCACAGCTGGGTACAAATGCTTCTAGTTTGACCTCTCATTCCAGCAGCTGAAGCGTTTAGGTGGAAAATGAAGAGGAGGAAATGCTTCTTGGCTTATTTAGAAGTGGAAATGCAGAATTAATAAATGCCCAGGAGATCATCTGCAATTCTGCCATCCGTACAAATAATTTTGTTACTGACTGGCCAATGAGAACTTTGAGCCAGAGACAATGTCCCTGTGCAGGGAGCAAAGAGCTTCAAGAAGAATCAAAATTATGACCTGAATGGCAGGGAGCTTCCTTCTTAGTTTGCAATCAGACTAAAACATATCTTTCAAAACTAATCCATCTGAATGCAGCACTCACAAAGTGGACAAAGGATGGACAACTTGAGTGCTAAATGTGAGTGTGGGACCACCCTTTTGGTACTTGGACACCCGGTTGGTCATAGTTTCCTGAAGACCCTGCACTCAGAGGGGTGGTGACAGTGTGTACAGACATCTCTACACAAGTTTTTGGTCAGCAACTTGTCAACAGGAAACAAACAGGCTAAATTACAATGTGAAGTAGCTGCTGAAGTCCCCATGGTCCTGGAGGTACCCAAGGGGTCATGACTGAACTTGCATTTCTCCTTTGGCACAGCCAGCGGAGCGTCAGTGGGAGTATTCCTACCCCTGTTTCAAACACTGTCCCTGGCTGCAGTGCAGTGGAAATACATCTGAGTCCTTTGCTTTGCTTTGCCTCATATTTATCTGCTCAGATCTCATTAGTAGACTCAGTAGCGGGAAAACTTTTTCCTTGGTGGTTTTTTTTTTTTTTTTTTTTTTTAATTAGCACATAGCCTTTCTATGACAAGCCCTAAAGAAGGTGTGAATAAAACCAAAGAATCTAATAGTAAGCAATAAACCTTTCTAATGAAGTCGGAAGGGGTCTGGGTTGTGCTTTCAGAGGGGTGTGCCAAGGCAGCCACAGGGCTGTGGAGCACTGACAAGTCCAGGTCTGCAGCAGGGATAGATTCATGTGGTATAATGGACTTGCAGAGGGCTTGTGGTCGTTCTTGTTTGTTGGGCGTTTGGCTCAAAGCTGATAGCAGATTTCCCCAAAGGAATCAGTGTGCTCTCTATTAAAAGGAAAAATCTGATATAATGTCACAGTAATTGATGCTGCCTCTTTCTAATTAACTTATCTCTTTTTCCAAGTCCTTCTACTTCTTCCTCTTTCCTGACACCTTTGCCTGCTGTTTACTGAGACTACCTGCAAGCAAGAGAAGAACAAACCTGCCAAAGACGCAAGAGTCCCCCTGGGATTTCCCACTTTGTCAAAAGCTGCCAAATTGCAGGTGGGAGAAGCACGCTGGCAATGATGTCATGGCCGCTATGCTCATCCCTGCTGATGGCTTTAAAAGCAGTATTTCCACAGGAAAAAAAGAGACAAATGCAAACCACATGACAAGGGAAGCAGAGGATCTAAGCAGGGAAGCAGAGCTGCCTCCTAAAGCAGTCTGCAGGATTTGCTTCTCTGTTCTTCTGCCTTACACACCCTGTGAACAGTGGTGGGTCCAGATGTAGCTGGGGTCTGGATGCCACCTGTCCCATTCCCTTGATCCATGTGTTTGCAGAGGGCACTTCCTCCAGCTGTCACCCTGTCCTGGTTTCAGCTAGGGCAGAGTTAATTTCTTCTCAGTGGCTGTTACAGTGCTGTGTTTTGGAGTCAGAATGAGAATACTGTTGATAACACACTGATGTTTTGGTTTTTGCTAAGTCGTGTTTATTCTAAGTCAAGGACTTTGGTTTTTTCCTTGTCTCATGGATTTGGCTCTGCCAGTGAAGAGGTTCACAAAAGACACTGGGAGGGAGCATAGCTGGGACAGGTGACCTGAACTGACCAAAAAGATATTCCACACCACAGAATGTCATGCCCAGTATATAAACTAGGGAAGTTTCCTGGAAGAGCATCCAATCTGGGCTCAGGAATCTGTTCTGGCATTGGTCAGTGCGTGGTGAGCAACAGCATTGTGCATCACTTGTTTTTTTCCCTTTTTATTATCATTATCATTTACCATTATTGCTGTATTTTACTTTATTTTCAATAATTAAACAGCTTTTATCTCAACATACATGTTTCACTTTGATTCTCCTCCCCATTTCACCAGGGTGGGTGGGGGGAAGAGAGGGGATATTGAGCAAGTGGGTGTGTGGTGCCTAATTTCCAGCTGGGCTTAAAACCCCGACACATCCCATCTTCACCAAAGGCTTTTCCCAGCAGAAAGGGGAAATGTGAAGGGTTCTTGTGGCTCTGAACATATGCTGCATCAGGGGGGCTTTCTCTGACTGCTCTGAGCAGGTACATGTCCCACCACTGTTCAAAGACCTCTTTGTCACAGCACCAAGGGTTTCTCTGTTTGACCCAAGCAAACATGTTGAAAACACCACTCTGAGGGCCCCTGGAAGGAGTCCAGAGCAAACAAACTTAGAGAAAAACAACACTGCAGTGGAAAAGGACATCATGATTCTGTCATACTGTGTCCTTGTTCCCAAGACACCAGTAAAACTAGAAGGAGGAGAAGAAAAAAGTCTGGATGTGTCACCGAAGTCACTGCAGAGTCCCTGTTATCAGCAATGAGCCTCCTTTACAAAGCATCCTGAATCAAAGTGTCTGATTAAGGTCAGTTGACATGTTCAGTGTCTTCTTATCCAGTATCCTGCTCTTGGGTTTAGCCAACTTTTAGCATCTTTTTTACTGTCTTAGTTGGTCAACAATGCCTTTGCTGGAAAAGATGGGGAAGGGTTGGGACATCTTGTCTCAAACAGCATTTTTTCTCGGCAGTACAGTAAAAGTGTTAAATCATGGCTTCAGCAATTGACTCGAAACTCACAGGTAACAGCCCTAACTGGGACACAAAGACAATTTTTGGTCACTGAATTATTCTTATTGCTGCTGGATGGCTGAAGAGCCACAGTCATAAAACCCAGCAGCAGGCACTGCAGACAGATTTAAGATAAATCAGTTCCTGACCACAGCATTGTTTGGAGAAGAGCCCCATGCTTTCTTTTTCTTTTCTAAAGGAATAGAGCAGACTGAGGTGATGGATGTTCCCTTTCCTGATGCAGCTGATTTGGAGTCCCCCAAACCACAGGTCACTGTGGTTTCATTTAGATCTGCAATCTCTTTACTCCGGGGCTTTATCCTAGGAGTTGTTATTTCAATACAAACAGTTTGCACGAGGTGTCTGGGCAGAACAGAGACCCGAGGCTGTCACTGGCATCCATGACCATAATAACCTTGCATGAGTAACGCAGTAAAGCCAACAGCTAAGCTATCTTATCCTTGGACAGCTGCAGGGTTCCAATAACCCTCATTATACCACATTCTCCTCCAGGGAGTAGACACACAAAAAAAAAAAAAAAGAAAAAAAAAAAAGATGAGTAATTTATAATATGTTCAGACTGGCACAGGAACACAGACACTGTACAGTACACTATTAATTGTGGGATTCTTTTTTGTGCCATATAATATTGATTTTCCTGCAGATAACCAGATATCATTAGTTTGATTAATGCCACCACAGCTTGGAATAACTGGCTGGAAAGTTCAAACTAGGGCATTTTTCAGGAGAAAAAGATAAAGCACAGCTCAGAGTTGTCTGTTCATACCTGGGAATCTGCTGGCCAGAGGGTTTCAGGAGTGTTAAGCCAGACAGATGAGAAAAAGCTTGGGAGAGGAGAGCTGGAACCACACTACACAGCCTGTGTGATAATGTCAGGCAGTTCAGCTGCACTCAGGGCTGAGTTTATTTGGTACCAAACCCCTAGGTTTTCTTCCTAACAAAGGCTGTCACATTTGCAGGCAGAGCTGAGTCATACAGGCTGCCTGAGCCAGAGCTGTGCTCCTGTGCTGCTGGGTGTGCAGGCATTGGGGTTGTGAACACTCATCCTCTCTGATTGCTTCAGAAGGAAAAGAAGCAGACGAAGCTCCCAGTGGTTTATGAGTTGGCTGGTGCTCAGAGAAGAAGTGTATTGCTTATTGACTGAGCATGTGCTCTGCCATGCAAAGGAAATAAGCTTTACTCTGCTTGGGGACATCCACTATCTCAGAAGAAGAAAACAGTGAGATGCATCAAGAGCCCCACTAAGACCCTACGGACTCATAACAAAGAGGTCATCTTGAAAAGAAGTGAAAGAAGTCCTGCAAGGAGAGCCAGGGACAGCCCACACTGACTGGTCTTCGGAGTGAGGAATCTCTGACACATCCTAAAGCTTGTCAATGCTACAGTCTAGGAGAAGGTATCTGATATGTGGGCTGAAACTACTGCACTAATTGATAGAGTCTGTCAGCTTGCTAATGTGTCTGGACTCCTGTGGTACTCAGTCTCAAAATAATGGCAGAAGGAGCAGAGGAGTCACTTGATCATCACATATCTCAGGAAATGGAGTAGACAGATTAATTTACTTTCTTTTGGCACACTGGAAAAGGTTAAAGAGCACTGTGTGGTTTTTAGTCACGGGGGTTCAACAGAAGACAGGCCAGAGAAGGTGATACTGAGTGGTATTTAGGTTCTGACGAGGAGATAGTCACTACACACGAATGTATAGCATCTACAGACCCCTGTATAGCCTTCTAACTCATGACAATTATCCTAAAATTAGGGAATCCAAGAGGTCTGCTCTGAGGGTAAGATGTGAGCAATGGTCGAGCCAGAGCCTGCAGGAGGGCAAAGCCTCAGCTCTAGCAATGTGATCTGTTTAAAGGTAGAAGAATACACAGGTTTTTCTCGGGAAAAATCAGGCCAGTCTGGGCAGGTAGGTCTATCAGGAGATGGAATTGGTCTGGTTTTGTGTATTTCTTACAAAATAGTGCCATTGACCTTAATGAAGAAGAAACAGATCTTGGTTTCATACAGAGACAGATAAAGAACTGGCTCTCCACCAGTGCAATGGAAAGCTTGCAAACTTTCTTCCTCATGAGACTTATAGTATAGGTCTTGTGTTCTCCTTGCTCTGAAGAAGGGTTTATTAGTGCAGGCATTGGCCATATGGGACAGTTGGTCCCTAAAAATCTGTTGAAAATGGTATCATCGGGTTCTTTCAGTTCTTCGTCAGATGAGCCAGCTCTGAGCTCAAAAAACAAGCTAAGAATCTAATTTGCAGTATCTGACAAATTGAAGAAGGGCTTATTTATTGTTCTTGTCTAAAAATGTCTTTGAAAGCTTCCTCAGCATGTGTTGAGGTGTGACTGGTCAGCTGAGTGAGGAGTGTTTTCCAGTTCCCGTCTGTAGCATGGAACAAGCATTTCTGTGGGAGCACAGGAGCACTCCTGATGAGTGTGTCAGTACTGCAACATGTGTGTGAACTCTGGCTTCAATACCTGTTTGGTCTTTTTTCTTTGCAATTTAGACAGCCACTGTTTGCAAGCCTTTTAACGACCTAAACATTCAAATATCCTCCAAAACCAAGAACAAAATGTTTGTGAGTATTGTTGAAACAAAGCAGTTTCACAAACCCAAATGTACCCAACATTTGCTTTGTATTATCCCCACTGTCCTCACATTTTCCTCTTTACGAGTCCAATTTTAGCAGCTCTGACCTTGTGGAACCTTTTCTCAGCCACAAGTGTCAGTGATCAACTTCTAGTCTGTCTCAAGCTGTACAATGTAGTCTGTCTTTCCTGCCAGGCATCATAAAGTGCACTGATACCTTCTGCTGTTCCATCCTCTAGGCAACCACACCTCATCTGCATTTATTGCTGCAGAGAGAGTGGGGTGATGAGACCAACACTTTCTGCAGGCTGGATGGGAACTGCAGCTGAGGATTTTGTGCAAGTACCAGAAGTGCAGAACTGTCTGTCTCCCTTTTAGAGACACAACTGAACAAACACTTTTTCTTTTTTTTTGTTTTCCCCGTGAAGAAAAGTAAATCTTTTTAACTATTTCCCAATCCTCCAAATGAGAAACTTTGAAACTCCAAAATGAAGTAAAGACAAGTTTTGAGCTACTCTTAACAGCTACTCTTAGCAATTGTAAGCTGTCAAAGATTGATATTCCTTCTACCAGACAGGTTGGATATAAGGAAAACACAGGGTATTAAGATAGGAAACTGTTATCTAGTCAGTACAAACTGTTAACTAAATCAATAAATTACAGACTTGGTAACTTCTGTAGGCTAAATTATTGCTGAATTACTTCTCTGGAGAACTACCTCCAATTTTAAAGTTCATTTACTTTTACAAGATATTGGGTAGGAGTCTGCAAAAAGAATGAAGCTACTTCATATATAACTGAAGGAAGTTAAAACACTGAAAAGAAAAATTATGAGTAGTAGAAGTGCTGAGCAGTATCTACATTTCTTACAATGTGCAATTCCCAGTGTGAGTGCAAAAGTCATGACTTACAGAAGTGAATTGTGTTTCTGGGATGCTCATTGGAATTACCTTACAAATCCTCTTTTTCAGAAAGTACTGAATGAAACTTTGGAACAATTAAGCTCCCATAACAAATGTCACAATGAACATTCAGTGTCACTCGTTATGTCTGTGACCTCAGCCTTGCTGTTGCCAGTAAGTGTGAGATCAGTTCAAATTCCCCACCCACTTTCCAACTGGAGGATTATATGGAGTGAATGAAATAGATCTTTGCTGCCAACTTGGTTTTAATTATACATGTCCTAACCTTTAGAAAATCTATTTAGATTTTAAAATAATAGTGTGGGGGAGAGTGACACGGGAAATGTATGCTTGAGCTTGCTAAGGGACAAAAGACATTTTCTCCAAGTGATGAACAGATGTGAAAATGACAATAATACACATGAGCTCTTGGAACAAAGGGATCATCCAGATGAAGAATACTACGTTTCTGCAGTAGCTTAATCCTCTAATCCTTATGGGAAGCTTTGATTGCAGATTAATATGATATCAATGAGGCCTTTATCACTTGTGGTGCTGAGATAAGATTAAGTGACCTGCTCACAGTCATGGCAAATCTCTGGCAAGACTGAAGCTGACCCCACGCTTCCTGACTCTTTGTTTTCGTAAATTTTCAGGTAACAGCTTTTGCTTTTGTCTCAGTCAAAGGGCCATGAAAGGAAGGTGAGCGTGAAAGGACTCCGAGGAGAAGGAAAGAATTATTTACATCCAGCTGGAGCAGGGTTGGGGGATGCAGATGGGAAATCTGCAACCTCTTGCTCTCTAGGTGTCACAATCAAATCCCTTCCTTGTGTGGAGCAGAGATTTCCAGACCACAGCTTGCACTCAGATGAAGTTTTTACACAACTGAAAATACTTTCATTGTGTCTGCAAAAGGGGAGAAGTTGTTTTAGGTCACTGTGACATGTCACCTTGAACACCAGCTATCCAACATTAAGATTAATAAAACTGGTATCCAATTTGAAATATTTTGCAAACACCTTGTATTTCCATAATTTTAAATTCCTATCCTCTGCATGCATCCATATCCACAAAGACTCCACATGGGGTGCTCCAAAGCCAAGTTATTTGCAGTCAAGAGATACAGGTTCCTGAAGCAGCAAGTGAAGAGCAGGCAGAAAAGCCAGCTTGAGCATTTGAATCCATCACCATCACTTTTTCCAGACTTGCTCCTGCCTGTTAGCCCAGTGGTGATTCACAGCATCCATGATGAATCAGGATTCCCATTGGTACCCACAGCCCCTCACATCTGAGAGTATTTCTATCCTTTTGACTCTAAGTATGAAGACCACCTCTTTCCCCTCTCACCTTAGCTGGTAAAGTGTACCATGTGGCTCTGACCAGGGATCAGGACAGCAGCTGTTGATTTAGAATCATAGGGTTGGAAGAGAACTTAAAGATCATCTAGTTCCAGCCTCCTGCCACGGGCAGGGACACCTTCCACTAGACCAGGTTGCCCAATGCCCCATCCAGCCTTGCCTTGAACACTTCCAGGGATGGAGCATCCACAACTTCTCTGGGCAGCAAGGAGACAGAAGTTTTTTAAATGGTGCTGTTGAATGCATACAGTATCAGAAATTTTTATTACCCCTGGATGACCAACTCCTGTGCCTACCCTTCCACTGCAACAAATTAATGTGTATCTGACTGAATTACTTGATCTCAAATACCAGATGTTGAGGAAATGTGGCCACCTGCTTGCAACATCTGTATCCTCTTCCTTCTCTGTCCGGCTGCCCTGGGTCAAGTTGGAGGACACAGGGATTGATGGATCTCTGATGTGACCTGGCAAAGCCATTCCTCAGTCCTGCACTGAGGTTGCTTTTGTAACACAAACTTGTCATTCTTTTTATGTCAAAGCAGATCTTCAAACTGGGATTAGAGGACAAGCCTGAAAAATGTGAATGCAGTTTGAAGCTGGATCCAACCGCTCCAGCCAGCTGCCTCCAGATGTCTGAAGTGACTGACTTTGTTTTATGTGGCAGATACGAGGCAACCAAGAGCTGGTATAATTGCAGATTTCCATATGGCAAAGCTCCTTGTTTGAAAAGGGCATCAAAAGGAAAAGAAAAAAAAAATTCAGAACCATGTGGAAGGAAAAGGAAACAACTACTTGGAGCAGATAGTCTGATAAGCGAGCAGCGACTCTGAGCCCCAGTCTGGCACCAGCTGAGGATTTTGTCCCAGATGCCTTCACCTTGCACCCATTCCCAGTGCTCTCCAAGCAGCTCTGTTTGTTTGCTATTATCCCCACACCTTTCTGTGGTTGCTTTGCTCTTTTTCAGCACTCCAAGATAGTTTTCTGATTGGCACTGATGAGCATCTTGATGCAAATGTGAAGCCAGAAGTTTCGACACATGCTGACTGAAAGAAATCTGAATCAGTAAGAAGAAAGAAATGTGAGACAGAAGAGCTCCATCACACTACCAAATTTGCTTTTCATCATCCTCAGGTAAACGAGATTTTCCTTTGGCTTCTCCTGGAAATCTCTGGCACTAAGTACATCAGAATGGTCACCAAAGGTTCAGCTAGTGCAGGATTTTTTTCTCAAAAAGTTGCTGAGGGTGGGTGCCAGATAAGCAATAAGATGGAGTCAGGTATGCACCGACAATCTCCCAACCTCCAGAGATCTAAAGCCCTATGAGGTACAGTCCCCTGCCTGCTGTGCCCCACCACTTGCCTTCAAGGGATGACCAGTCCATTCTTTCGGAGACTCTCACAGAAGCACAGAAACAGTCCCCACAGAACCCAAGGCCAGCATCCTCATCTTCATTATTGCTAGTTCATTGTCAGGGAAGACTCACTCCTTGGCTGTATATTATAAAAGAACCATGGAATCATTTAGGTTGGAAAGTACCTCCAATATCAAGTCCAGCCATTAACCCAGCACTGCCATGTTCACCACTAAACCATGTCCCCAAGTGCCACATCCACATGATTTTTAAACACCACCAGGGATGGTGACTCCACCACTTCCCTTGGCAGCCTGTTTCATTGGCCTCATAACCACTGTAAGGAGTCTTCATCTGCTGAGTCCCCTCACTGAAGTGGAAACTCTCCTGCTATGGGGCAATTTTTGTGGGGTGTTTATAAAGGTCACCGCACATGACAATGCACAGGTGTAAGGTATTGTGGCTAGTGGTTTGAAGGACTGAAGTGTTTTAAACCATCCCTGTTAGACTATTGATTTCCCTGGGACATGGTTTTGGATAGCTGGGCATTTGCTTCATGAGACCTGACTGTGTGGCAGGCCTTCAGAGTGCTTTTCCAGAGATGTCTTATTCTAGACAGAGCTTCATCTGCATCCACAAAAAGCCTCACCAGTGGAATGACACAGGGAGTACTGTGCAAACCACACAGGGAGCACGGGGTGCAGGGGTGGTTCTGGCAGGCTTTGGAGGAAACCAGTGCACGGTTGTATCCACCAGAGAGAAAGGAAGGTCACTGTGACAGTAGATCCCTACATCCTCCTGTTTCGGGAACCCCTCCCACTGGCACATAGCCATGCCTTGGCTCCTTTCCAGAACTACAGCATCTCAGCCAGGGAAAATTTGTACAGAGCCTGAAGGGAGATGGGGAGCTCTGTAAATCCTCCAGCCCAGACTGTTTCTGTTGATCCGTGGCAGCATGCGTTGTATGTCCCGGTATCAATGTGATGAATGTTGTGCTGACTTCTGCATTGTGTGTGCCTTGTACTAAATATTGTCTGCTGGAAAGTAAATAACAGCAGATGAGCAAATGGGGCTGTGGTGACATTTCAGTGTCCATAACGTTTCCATCCGCAAAATGCAGCAGTTATGCATCATTTTAACTGTAGGAACAGATAAGCAGTCAGCTATCTGTATCCGGAAAATCAAAAAGGAAAGCAACATTAGAGGAAATAGATAGGCAGTGGGTGTTCAAGGGCAATGAGTCATCCTTGCCACAAATAAGGCTCAGAATGAGGAATACTAATAATTAGGCAGCATATTTCAAAAGTTCAGCTCTTTCCTCCTTTCCCAAATTATCTTTTATGCCCTGGGGATGTTTTGGAATGACAGTGTCTGCTTTGGGAGATAGACATGAAGAATCCTCACTGTGGGAAGACATGACCAAACAGCAGAGAAAAATAAAGTTGAGCTGTAAAGTTTCTTTTTTCCTGAAACTCAGGTGGCTCCTCCAGAGGAACCTGGCATGATGCTGGTCAGCCAACAGCACAAACACATCCCAGGGAAGGACGAAGCCTGTGGCCACTGAACTCAGCACTTGCAGGAAGCATCAACAGCACCTGCTTTTTCCCTTTCCCCATGATACTTATTCCCCTGAGCTTGCTCCGTTCTGCTCTCGTTCAGGGAATGAAACGAGTCCCTCTAGTGGGTGAATCCAGGAGGAAAGAACGTGCTTCCCATTTCGGCATACTGTCTCTTCCCCTCTCGAAGTTCATGCCTTCTGCTTTCCTGAAGCTGGCTTGGGTTGAAAACAAAGAGGATTTTGACCCTGAATCAGGCTGTGTTTCTCCCTAGCCTAAATCCTGGACTGTCTGAAACTGAAATTTCCACAGAGCACATTTGGAGAAAGAATACAGATTCCACTGTGAATGCCAGTGCTCTGGCTTCTTGGAGGTTGGAAGCAAAGATAAATGACAGGTGTTGTCTTCACATAAGAGGATTTGTAGGAAAGAAGTATTTTTGAACCTTCAACATTTCTGAGTATGAATCACAGGATCAATAAATTTGGAAAAGACCTCTAGGTCATTGAGTCCAACCTTTGACTGAACACCACCATGCTCATTAAATCATATCACAAAGTGCCACATCTACTTGTTTTTCAAATACTTCCAGGGATGGTGACTTCACCACTTCCCTGGGGAGCCTGCTGTGATGCATAATCACCCTTTCCATGAAAAAATTTTCCTAATGGTTTCCTAATAATGACATAATTAACATTTAGTCCTAAAACCTCTGAATCACAGAGATGTTTGGGCCTGTCCTAGGTAGAGACTAATCCCTTTCTGAACTGGCATAAGCCTTAAACCAGTGAAGATGAGTTCTTGTGAAACCACAGGGCTGCAGTGTCATCCCCGTTCCTTCCCTGCTTCCCTCTGCTGCAGAGCTCTGATTGCAGCAGCCTGACTCCGAGCACTGACAAATGTCATCACTGACACTGCTGTGGTGGGTGCACACCATCATTATAATCTTTATGCATTTAGCCAACCCAGCATGATAAGAGAATGATTAGGAGAATAGTTAGAGAGTAAATTAAAAACTCACAGCAGTTTCCTGTGTGAAGGTACTAACTTACAGGCATATTTTTTCACAGCATTACTGAAAAATGCCATTAGTTATACCTGTGAATACATGTTAGATTTAAACCCCTGGTGAGAATTTTTATTAACATACAAATATGTTAGGGCTCTTATGCTGCTTAAAATGTAATTAACCATCTTCTGAAGATTAAGGGTGCATAATCATAAAAGAAGTGCACTCTTGTGCATTTAATTCTTCTAATCTGCTTTATGTTGATGTTAGTGTGGAAGAATAATCGCTAGTTTGCCTAAATAGTTTGGGTTTGTGCTGTAGGAAGAAATTGTTATAGGATGCACTTCTAAACTTAAAATTTGGTAGGCTTACAGTGATGGAGGATGATGAAGTGCACTGAGAGATTAGGAAAAAAATGCTTCTTTTATTCTTTTGCTGCCGTTGCAAATGCCCTGCAGTGGTAAAGCTGTGTTCCTGACAGTTTCATTCAGCAGACAAAAAGGAGGAAGGGACAGGCACAGCCAGTGAATGACAAAGATAAGAGCAATAAACTTTCAGTAGCCTCTTTAAGTACTAATTTAAACACATAATGTGTCATGTGGGGATTCAACAAGATTTTCTGAGAAGTATGTGGAAAATGAGCAACCAACATAAGGCAGAAGGAATTTTGATTTACCAGGTTGCAGTATGAGAGCTGAGTTTGTGAAATGCACTCTAAAAAAATAAATTAATGATTTTATGTTGTCATTCAAACATGCTATTGGAGTAGTCCATCCTCCCAGGGCTGTCACAGTCCCCACGCAATGTCAATCAGGTTTATTTGAAAAAAGGTGAAAACCTTCAGGGCCATGGAGTACTGCTTTTCAGGGGCAGGTTTTTTCCTAGCAATGTGATGCATAAAACTATTAGGTAACTTAGAGAGCTTCACAGAAACATTTTTTGTTCCCCTTCCCTCCTAGCATGGCTCCTTGCAAACTAAGAAGAGATAAAGAACAGTGAAAACTGTGGGATGAAGACATTTGCTGATAGTCGTGACTGCATGACTACACACTGAAGTTGGGTAATAAGTGTGCAGCCTGTTCCTAGAGGAGTCAGTGGGGTGGAAACTCCCATGGAAAACATGGGATGAAGAGCCCATGCCACTCCTGCTTTTGTCAGGAGGAGTCAGAGGGGATGAAGACTGGCTGATGTTCCATGAAGACCACCAAAGAAGGGAGTTTCCTCCTCACTCGAATAAGCAGGGGCTCTGCAAGGCCCTGTAGGAAAAGCAGCTTCCAACAGCAATTTTAAAAACTGAAAATCAATTGCAAAATCGTTCCTTTTTTTTTTTTTTTT
>VWZT01014005.1:175523-200948 GCA_013397055.1 Pachycephala philippinensis
TTTTTTAAAGAGTAATTTATGTTGGTGGGGTGCTTTAGCTCTCAGTTCTTTGTGGGGCCAATAACACCTTGCAGATTGTTATGGCCAAGTGGACCCTGTTCCAGGGTAGGGTGGCGACAGTGTGACTGTAGGGAACAGTGACACACAGCCCAATAAGGGCTTCTTGGCTGCTTCGTGCTTGTTTTCATTATTTCCAAGTGAATGCAGAGGCATTATTGAAAGTTGCTTGCTTTCATTACAGCTCCCTTCTGACAGGTGTGACAGGCAGCACCATAGGTTGCTCTGGGCCCTTCGCCACGCTGAGCTCTTGAGGCAAAGCTGCTTTCTGTGATTCCCTAAAGGAGGCAGCTGCCAGGCTCCTTGTGGCCACCTGTGCTGAGGGACCAGTGTGCAGAATGTCAGGGAAACCCCTTCTATGGAGAGCACACGCAGCTTTTCTCCCTTGGCACTAACAGGGAGCCACAGAAGCTGCTGCTTGGGGGAGCAGTGGCAGAGGAAACTCCCACTTCCTGAGTCAAAACCCAGCACAAGAGCGTAGAAGTTCCCCCGGGTTTTTCCATCAGGCCCACAGACCAGGATGTTACACAAAGACCATACTGCATTTCTGGTCTTCAGCTGGCGGTCCTTTACAAAAATGCAGCGGAATACCAAAGGTTGTTAAAGCATGAATAGTGTTTCAGGTCCGTTTGATGTTTTGTCCCAAGCTGATATTCCCCACTGCCTGCTTCCCGTGGCACTGGGTGCAGACTGCATCTCTGTTTCGACAGGTGCCAGAAGCACCAGCACAGAGCTGAAGGGTGCTGTCAAATCAGAGTACATGCACATCCTGGCTTGAACTTGGCCTTTTCAGAGAGGCATTAAGTAGGTTAAATCTTAAAATCTTACTTAAAATTGCATAAGAGTTGAGTGCTCAATTCCCTTAGGATTTTTGAGCAGGTGGAATATATATATCCCAGCCAATGGAAAGAACACCAGATTCCCATTCCCAGCTTTTTCAAGGACTGCCAGTGTGAACAACCTTGGATAAAGTGCACTTGAGAACCTGATTAATTCTGCTTGCCATTCAATCTTGCACTAAATAAGACATGAAGCTCCAGACACAAAACCAGCCATTCTTCTGTTCTAACAGTTTGCTGTCAACACAAGACAATAAAATATGAATATTTTAGATTCATAATGCAGACAAATAGGAAATAGGAGCTGTACTGTGCTTCACATGCATGGCTAACTCAGTAATGCTAATGTGATTATCTCACTGAACTTTTGTGCTGTCGCTTAAGGGTAACTTTGCCTTGCTTAGCTAGGATATACATATTTGTTTCACACAGGCCTAATGTCTTTTTTAAGTTTGTAGAAATAAGGAACCCTGATTTCCCTCATCTGTTACAAGGCAGCATCCTTTCTTGGCGTTAAAGTCTTGGGCATAAAAATCATAAAATGATAGAGTTTTTGGTTCTTGGAGAAGCAAGGGTGGTGGTAAGCAGAACTGTCATCCTGGATTTCCAGGGGGAAGATTTTTTTCCTGTTTAGGAGATTGTTCCAGGGGGAAGATTTTTTTCCTGTTTGGGAGATTGATTCACAGAGTCCCTTGGGAAGCAGCGCCTAGGAGTCCAGGAAGGGCAAAGGAGTTCAGGAAGGCTGGAGACTCTTCAAGAAGCAAATCTTAAAGGTGCAGGAGCAGGCTATCTCCAGGTGCCAAAAGACAAGCTGGCTGGAACTCAGGAAAAAAAAAAAAAAAGAGTTCATGACGTTTTGAAGAAAGGGCAGGCAGTTCAGGAGGACTACAGTGATATCATGAGGTTAGCAGGGTGAAAATTAGAATTGAAATGAGAAAAATTAGGAAAACATCAGAAATAGAAAATGTGTAAGAGGACCTGCAAGTTCTAATAACCCATCTTTCAAAAGTTGCTCAATTATAACTTGTAATCCCCTTTTTCCTTCTAAAGATATAGGGTGTTGTTTCACATGGACGGATTGGCTCCCTTCCTTCAGTTTTATTTCCAGGGGAGAGATATTCATCCCTCCTCTATTATCTTCAGCTACCCGCACCACTGGATTTATCTCCTTCTCATCCTCTGTGGTCAGTTTAAACATCTTTACCAGCATTCTATCCTCTTCTGGAATTACCCCAATCCCTAATTACACTTCTCTCCCTAGCAACTTGGTGCCAGCCTCTGGTATTATTACAAAACTAGATGTTGTTTCCTTACCATTTCCCAAAACTTATTTGTTCTACTACGGGGGCATGGAATTCCTCCCCTTTCACTCCAATTATTCTCGTTTCACACATCCGTGGGGGATTTTAATTAAACTTGATCTCTCAGCTCCTGAATCCACCATAAATGAGCATTCTTCTTCTTGGGGTCCTAATTTTAAATTTATCAAGGGCTCCTCATGGTATTTGGACCCCAAAAACAGAGCCCCTGACACCCCTAATCCTGTGCAGAATTTCCTGATTCCATCATCTGGAAGGTTTTAACCTCCTTCTGTAGTTCCAGGTATTCTCTTTTGAAATGTCCCACTTTTCCACAATAGAAGCACTTCTCGGGATCTGTCTGCCAAGTGGTTATTCCCCATCCTCTTCCCTGGGGTCTCCCAACATTAGGCTGAATGCTTCCCTGTGCTATTCCTCTTCCTCTCCCACCCCCATTTCCAGGCTACTGCTTTATTACTTGGTCTACAGTGACCACCATTCATTTAGTTATATTCTTCTCTTTCTCATCATCTCTCCTAACATAAACCTTCTGAAACTCCCTCAATAATTGACTCAATTCCTTATCACTCCAGTTGTCTATTTTCCCTGATTTCTTCTTTATATCTGGCCATGCTTTAATAACAAAACTTACTTTCAATAGTTCTCAACCTGCATCACTTTCAAGATCTATTCCTGAGTACTGCGGCACATTCTTTCTGAGCCTTTGTAACCAGGCAGTGGGAGGCTCATCTCGTTGCTGTTTATTCTCAAATGCCTTTTCAAAATTCTGCCCTTTTGGTGCTGCTTCTTTTATCCCCCTAATCACCAGCCTCCTGTAGTCTGACATGTTATTCCCTCCCTCAGTTGTATTCTGATCCCAATTAGGTCTCAATACTGGAAATTTCTGTTCACCGGGTATTCCCCCTTGAACATCAGGTGGATTTTCTCTTTCCCAAATTCTTATCCCTGCAATTTGTATAATTTGTCTCTCCTCCAAAGTAAATAAAGTTCTCCAAATAGATTGTATTTCTTCCTAAGTGTAGATATTTGGACCTAAAAATTGATCCAATTGCTCTGCTAGCCCCAAGGGGTCCTCTAATATGTTACTCATCTCCCTTTTAAATTCTCTTACTTCTGTACTAGTAAGAGGTACATTCACAAATCCTACTCCCCTTGGAGCTCCCTGAATAGGTACCTCTCACAAGGGAAACATGGAAATATTTGCATTAACATTTGAGGTGGTGTTTGAAGGGGGGAATGGGAAATTTTGGATGTTCTTTAACTGCACTAACTCTGTAATTCTAGTTCTCTGTGGCAGCTGTTCCGTCATATCATGAGATTTTACCATTTCATGAGGACCAGTCCCACCACGTGGATCCACCATTTCATGGGGACTAGCCCTGCCATGTGAACTCGCCATTTCATGGGGACCAGCCCCACCACATGGATCTGCCATTTCATGGGGACCAGCCCCATCACATGGAGCAGCCACTTCACACCTGTGCTCACAGGTGCTCCAGCCCTCTGATCGTCTCCATGGCCTCCTCTGGCCCTACTCCAACAGCTCCACATCTTTCTTGTGCTGAGGAGCCCAGGCCTGGACCCAGTGCTCCAGGTGGGGCCCCCTGAGGGAAGAATCATCCCCCTCAGCCTGCTGCCCTTATTTCTTTTGAAGCAGCCCAGGATTTGACTGGCTTTCTGGGCTGTGAGTGCACACTGTTGGCTCATGGCCAGCTATTCATCCATGAGAACCCCTAAGTCCTTCTCTGCACCCCACAGACCCAGGGGTGTCACAAAGGCCCCAAGAGCACTGCAACAGGCACAGGGATCAGCACCAAGGGAACTGATCCCATCTCACCACGGGAGATCTCAAGGAGCAGAGCACCCAGGAATCACATCACGCAGTTTTATGTTTGCCAAGGGTTTGGGGGAGCTTTGTCCTGCTTTGTAAAGGGAGGCTCTGGGGGCCATTCCAGAGCAGTGGGTCTGCATTTTGTGGGTGTCAGGGCTTTGGTTTCTTGGGGCCATTGTGAAGGGCTGATGTGGGGTGGGGATGAAGGGCGGGGCTGGCCTGGCTGTGATGTCTCTGGTGCCAGTGACAGCACAAGGGACATCACAGTGAGGGGCATGTGTAAGTGAGAGCAGCAAGCAGTGCTGCCCCAGGCCAGCCTGGACAAGCATCAAGTGGACACACAGGCCAGACGCTGCACTGGACGAGGGCGGGAACACAAATGCAGGCACCCAAGAGAGTGCTTCCCACCCTGCATCCAGGGCCCAGCCCCTTGCAGGCGTGCCTTGCGAAGGGCACGGTGCCACCACTGGGACTGGGTGCAGGCTTTACTGCCTGCCAGCTGCCCAGCCCCCTCTCCTTCCTGCCTGCTGTCTCCCATCCCTTCTTCCCTCACTGCCAGCTCCCTTAGTTTCTCTTTTCTTCCTTCCCTCCCCTCTCAGCCCCACTGCACTCCTCTCCCTTCTCCTGCAGGTCATAATGATCTTACTACTCCTCTTCTGGCTTGTGCAATGGATCTACAATTACATCAGTGTGTACCTAGATGAGGACCTCAACCAGCAAAGGATTCGGATGCTGCAGGAGCTGGCCCACAGGACCATGGAGCAGGGTGTTGGGTCCTGGGGAGCCATGCTCTGGACTGCCTTTCAGCAACAGCCATTCTGGGTCGTTGCTGGAATCCTGGCCCTGTTCTTGGCACTCTGCTGGTGGCTCAGGAAAAGGACCTGTGAGGTGGACAACAGCAGGGACTCACAGAGTGAAGGAAGTGAGGAAGAAAATCCTGCTGAGAGGAATATGATCGGGTTCTTTTCAAGACGGTTCCAGCTGTCAGTGCCAAAACTGGCCTCCAGGAGACGGGTGGTGCAGGAGCTGCTGGGTGACCTTCTCCATGTCTCCCATAGGCTCTTTTCAGACTGCTTCTTCCCAGTGCTGGAACCAGTCATTGGGGTGGGCAGTGCCTGGGAAGGTTGGAGTCCCCAAAAGGAGGAGGATGTTGTCTACTGCATGTTTGTGCCCCTGAAGCCTCCCCCTGGGTATGCCTTCCACCTGGAACCGAACACCCCAGGGGACATGCCACAGACAAGCATGCGTGTCCGTGTGGAGCTGGTGTGCACTTGCACTGGGGGACAGAAGGTGCTGTGCTTCCTCCACCACTCTGAGGAGGAGCTGAAGAGAAATCAGGTGGCCAGCCTTCTACACACCCTCTGCACTGGCCCTTACCTAGATGCGGAGAAAATTGCCCTGTGGTTCCAGACGTTTGTGATCTCAGCCTGGTCGCTGGTGCCTCAGTCCCATCACTATGATGTGCAGGTGCTGCCCTCCAGCCGCTCCTGCAAGATGAAGCTGACGAAAGCCTCTGGGAGAAGCCTTTTTGTGGAGACGATATTTAGCGTGCAGCAAGGTGACTCGGACATCTTCCTGAGTAGCCAGCCGACAGAGGCCCGACTCCCCCCGAGCACGACATGGCTGGAGAGCTATGCTGTGGCAGAGGCAAAGTTCTTCAGGCATGTGGCCAGGCAGGCCCCACCCCGCAGCTGCCACCTCAAATGTCTGCGGCTCTGTGCTCGCCTTCTGGAGGGCTCAGGCTTTTCTATCTATGCCTTGAAGACCACGGTCATGCACCTCCTGACCCTGATTCCTCTATCAGAATGGCAGCACGGGTATCTCCTGCTGCGGGTGGACGATACCATGCGCTACCTGCGCTGTTGCCTGGAGGAGAAACGCCTCAAGCACTTCTTCTTTGGCAACGAGGACATGCCTGAGGAGATCTCCTTGCCCCCAGCCTTCCAAGGGGCACAGCCCCTAAACCTCTTTCAGCACCTGGCACAGGATCCAGCCGCCCAGATTGAAGCAATGCAGGAGTTTGATAAGCTGAACTATCACCTCTACTTTGGATTCTGAATGAGACAACTCTAGAATCATAGAATTGTACAATCGTAGAGTCGTAGAACCGTAGAAGTCTATAATGGTTAGATTTCTAGGAAAAAACTTCCAATATCATTCTAACCTTACTCTGAGCTTCTGGGAGCTTCAGTTGATGTAAAGTTTACAACAAATGGTGTTTAAACAAACACTGTATCTCTGAGCATCCGTGCATCACTGTGGTGTGGAATGCGGCTGCTCAGTTACCAGAGAATTGGAGATTATTTGGTAGAAGACCTGAGGCAGTGGGGTCTGCTTTCTCTGATTCCCTGCCTATAGCTCCCCCACCTGTCTGTGCTCCTGCACTGGGGAAATAGGAATAATTGGTCACCCTCCACAGCTGTGCTCACTGCCAAATGCCATTAAATGTTGCTGCCCTCCAGCTGCTCCTGCAAATTCCCTTTTTGAGAGAGTCCCTTCCTCCTGTGAGCTTTACTGGGTGCAAAGATGGCAACAAATGGTATATTTGAGCAAACGCTTCATCTGTGAGTCTCCCTGCATCACTTCATCACAGAGCACTGGCATAGGGTGCTGGCTGCTCAGCTGCTGCAGAGTCAGGGAGAGTTTTGCAGAAGAGCTGCTGGGTGGGCTGGATATAGCACTTGGGGACAGAGTGGGCTGTCTGGTTTCAGGATTCCCTGTTGTTGTGGGTTAATCCCAGTAGGCAGTTTGGCATCACACAACAATTTAACAATTTAATAATTGAAAGTGAATAAATTAGAAGAATTTATAAGAATGAAGAGTCAAAAAAAAAAATAAATAAAACAAGTGATGCACAATACAATTGATCACCACACGATGACCAGTGCTGACCCTTTCCCAAACACTGATCAGTTCCCCTTCCAGGTAACACTCCCATTTTATATATTGGCCATCAGGGTCTATGGGATATCCCTTTTGCCAGTTTGGGTCACCTGTCCCAACTATGCTCCTCCCTCCCACCTTTTTGGGTTTGTATTTTTTTGTACCTCCTCACTGGCAGAGCACAAAGCATAAAATCTCCTTGATTTGGGATAAACATGATACTTAGCACCAACCAGAATATCAGTGTGTCACCAACACCACTGTGATACTGAATCTAAAACACAGCACTGGACCAGCTACTGACAAGAAATTAACTGTATCCCAGCCAAAACCAGAACAATATCCACTCCTTAACCCATAACATTTACGTCATGCCAGGTCTCCCACTTCCCAACACCTTATCACCTTCTCCATTTATCTGGCAGACATAGAGACAGCCATCATTCCCTTAGCCTGTGAAACACCTCTGTGAAATGTCCATACAATTGCCAGCAAAACCTTGACTGTGCATGTGGGGAGAGCAAACTCTGGGCTGCTGAAGGAAAATCCCCTGGGAAGCTGCTTTTGAAGGTCCTGTGCTCCCTGAGTGCTGGTCCTCTTGGAAGAGCCATCTCCTAAGATCACAGGCGTAGGCAGTGGCAAGCAGGGCAGAAGGATGTCTTGGCTGAGCAGGGATCTTCTTTAAGAACTCAGGCACAAAAGGAAAATATGTGGCCATTGGAGGAAAGAACGGGTGACACAGGACAACAGGGATGCTGTTCAACACTGCAGGGACAACATTTGTGGGCCCAAATCCGGGAGAACCACTTCTGTTATTTTCAGGCGCAGAGGGACACCATGGTTGCCTGCTCTGCAGACCTCAAGCTCTGCCTTAGCAGATGCACTTGCAAGCCCAAAATTTTCCATAGGACTTTATGCTGTAGGTAAGGCCTATTGAAGCGTGTGCAACAGAGTGCCAAACATGCACAAAATCTGTAATTATACATAATTCATGACAGACCTTCAGTCTTGCAGTTTCCTAGGCTGGGGCACTCAGACAGTAGAGAAACAGCAGCTTCTGGTTCAGGTCAGTGAGGTGTTGTGTCAGGGTCTAAATGTTCTTTTTGCCTGTTGTGAAACCTAGCACTTGAACTGAGAAAGGCCTAGTTTCTCCAGTCCTGTGCTTCCCGATTTGTTGCTACAAAAGGGGTATTGCCTTGAAAGACACCCTGAAATCCAGCTGTCCTACCAAATCCAGAGCAGTCATTACAGCCTCTCAGGCTTACGAGTAATTCTTTGGGCTGTTTTATGTTAGGAAAGGATAACACTGGATAGACTATCCTATGTTTACTGTTTGCAGTGGCTACACCCAGGGCCTAGGACCGGGTTTGATTTTCCAGTTAGGAAAACAAGGCAAGTGTTGTCAATCTAGTATGCTGCGTGCTGTGAGCTGCCAGCAGTTTTGTAATGACATTGTGAGCATGTTGCTGAGGCCACCATTTCCTAGCAGGCACTGCCTGGACATTTAAAAGTACCACAAATACAGAGATCTGTTAATCCAGCTGTTGGCTCATCAGATGTATTTGCTTTCATTCCCTTTGCTCCTAAATATTTCCTGTATTAAAGTATCATAGGAATTAGCCTACAGGTGAGTCTAAATAATATGTTGCTTGCAAAGAAAAGATGATGTCCTTAATAGCTCTCAAGTTGGGCTCTAGCATGTTGTGATTGGTTCCATTTGATGCTGTTTGTTTCCTTGGACTGTCAAATAAAGGCAATAATCCTTTCATGTACAACGACACTGGGATATGCATAGACTGGTGTAATGGGAGGGTTGGTCACCACATCACCTTCCAGTGGAAATCTGTGGAGGATTGGTAGGATGATCTGCACCTGAAATTACGCCAGTCTATGCAAATCTGCATCCTAGCTTGGATGTCACAGGACCTGGATGGTTATTGGCAGTGCAGGTTGACAGAGAATCCTTCCCTCAGGAGGCCCCACCTGGAGCACTGTGTCCAGGCCTGGGCTCCTCAGCACAAGAAAGATGTGGAGCTGTCGGAGCAGGTCCAGAGGAGGCCATGGAGATGATCAGAGGGCTGGAGCACCTGTCCTGTGAACACAGGCTGAGAGAGCAGGGGTTGCTCATCCTGGAGAAGAGAAGGCTCCAGGGGAACCTCATTGCAGCCTTCCAGTACTTGAAAGGGACCTTATAAAAAAACAAGGGAGAGCGACTTTTTACACGGTCAGATAGTGATAGGATGTTGCTGGCGGCGGTGCCAAGAGGCAATTAGGACTCAGACACGCGAGTGGTCAGCAGAAAGGAATGGATTGATTGATTTATTTATTTAATAAAGGACGGGTTTTTATGTGTTTAGTTCTTTTAGTGTTTTCCTAAAAGGCAAGAGGTATTGGACCTCTAACTAACTACCTATCAGGGTAATTGGTCAATTCACACATCATTCATTTCTCTAGTCAGTATCACAACAATTCTAATTATAAACGTAGGTGCAAAATTAGCAAAGTCTGTTTACAGAAAACCTTATCATGTTTTGCATAGTTTCGCATGAGAAAGAACAAGGCTCTCACAAACTGCTGCTGAGAGCTGAAAACTTCTCTGCTAAAGCTTTTTAGCATCCATAATAGGACAAGGGTGAACAGTTTTGTACTAAAAGAGGAGAGACTTAGATTGCATGTTAGGAAGAAGCTTTTTTACTGTGAGGCTGCTGAGGCCCTGGCACAGGCTGCCCAGAGCAGCTGTGGCTGTCCCATCCCTGGGAGTGTTCAAGGCCAGGCTGGATGGGGCTGTGAGCAAGCTGGTCTGGTGGAAGGTGTCCCTGCCCATGGCTGGGAGGCTGGAGATCTAGATGAATTTTAAGGTCCCTTCTCACCCCAACCATTCCAGGATTCTGTGATGTTGGGTGGTGTCTTGGGCCATGGGCATGAAGCCCAGAGCAGGAGGATCTGGGGATCAGCGTCCCAGGGCAGCTGCTGCAGGGGTGCCAAAGGTTGCCTGTGCAGAGCCCATGTGCAGCAGAGCTTGGGAAGGCTCTGGAGCACAAATCTGAGGGAGCTGGGGTTGTGTAGCCTGGAGAAAAGAGGCTCTGGGGGAACCTCACTGCTCTCAAAAACTCCCTGAAAGGTGGTAGCAAGGTAAGGGCTGGCTCCTTCTCCCAGGTAACAAGTGACACGATGAGAAGAAATGGCCTCAAGTTGCATGGGGGGGTGGTTTAGATGACAGATTTGGGAAAGGTTTCTTCCTGGACAGGGTTGTCAAGCATAGGAACAGGCATCCCGGGGAAGTGGTGGAGTCACCATCCATGGAAATGTTTGAGAAATGCTTCAAGTGCCTGGAGATAGCACTTGAGGACATGGGTTAGTGGTGACCAAGGTGGTGGCGCTGGGTTGGTGGTTGGACTTGGTGACTCCAACCTTAACAACTCCATGATTTAGGTACTGTTTTGGTCACAGGAACTGTCAGTATATATTAAAATACATTCACACACATACATACTGTATGTGATAACTCAATCTCGGACTGCTCAGCACACTTACAGCATTTGCTCTTGCTTCAGGCAAAGCAGTTTGCAGGGAAGTTTTGCCCTTTGCATCTTCCTGCATCAACTAGAGCGATCTGTTTTTTTGCCATAACATCTGATGTCCTCTCTTAATGGGATGGTACGCTGATGCTGTCTTCCATTTCCATGGCCCTCTGCACACCATGGTTAAAACAATTACACGGATCTTTTTCTTTCCTGCTGAAGAACTGTGTAGAGGACTTAAATTATATTCCAGCTGGGAACATGCTATTAGTCATCACATGAGATAAAAGACTGCTTCCCATATGTCTTCTGATGCTTGCCTCATTTACAGGTGTCTTTGCCTTGGGTGCCTGTGCCTTCTGTAAGAGGAGAAGAGAAAGCTCGGCCTGATGTTCTCCCTGCAAATTTGTGGATGTAGCTAGCCAACACTGAAGACAACCAAACTATTCCATGCTTTGAAATCCCTAACCAGATCTTGCTGCCTGTGAAACAAAGGAAATATGCAGCTTTTTTTATTAAAATGAACGAATAATAACTGAATAATGACTATCAGTGATTAAAATCCCCAGTATCACAGCCCCATCTAATGGACTGGCTGAAAGATATTCAAAGGATCTACAAAAAGTCTATCTGTTCTTTAGCAAAATACATTATCATGATAAACAGGACCCTGTGGCATATTAAACTCTTAATTATGGCACAGGAGGCATTTTCTCTGAAAATTAAAAAGGTTGCAAAATGGCTACAGCCTCTGGGAGGCAATTCTTAGAAGCAAAATGCAACTCAGTGTTAGTGACTCCTTTATCTACTTCCTTCAGTATTCTCTTGGCACGGATTAACGTGGAGACGGGTGTCTCCATATTTCTTAGTCATGTTATCATTATGCCTGTGACTCTGGAATGCCATAATCCTATAGAGCAGCACAGGCCCAAGGGAAAACACAAGGAAATCGCTGAGAAAAGAGAGATATCAGTTAATTCAGGCTTCATTTGCTATTGTATATTTGAGACCTTTTTTTCTTTTTTTTCAAATTAATGAAAAAATGGCAGATGATGTGTGGCTTCCAGAGAAGTGGCTTGGCCTGCACAGCATCAGTCTAGGGGAAGAGCAGCCCCAGGGCTGCCTGTGCTACATGCTCTGGGATACATCTCCACAAACCTGCCTCATCATAAGGCTGGTTACCAGGCTTTTATGTCTCATCACCAAAACCTAGTGGATCAAACCTCACTAAATAGGTACTAGCAGCAGGATGCTGAAAGCAGTGGTGTCATGAGTTTTACGTCCTAATCCAGAGCTTCTGAAGGGAAGCAGAAGGAACCTTTTCGTTTCAGTGGGTGACAGAGTAACTACTAGTTTCCAAGCCTCTGCAAAGGTATTTTAGATAGTAATTTTTGTGATACTAGGTCACTAGGAATTTCTAGTGCTTCTTCCTCTGAGCTGCTCTTACCTTCTCCAGCAGTGACAATTGAAAAAGTACTTCTTCCCAGATGACTCAGAGCTCTGAGCCCACATCACATTCAGGAGTGCTAATTAAGCACCTTACTCCTGGAAACAGGAAGAATTAGGCAGCAGAAGCCCCTTATAGGCGTTCTCATCCTGGGAGCCCACTCTTTTTTCTTTTCTGAATGTTTCCCATCGCTTTGCTCACCTCGTTAAGGAAAAAGCTCAAGCAAGGAGATCTCTTAACATTTCCCTTGTTCTTGAGACTGAATGCCCAGACACAAACAAGGACTTTTTACTCCAAATCCATAAATCACTGCTGTGTTTTACAGGAGTTCTGAGGTGGGTATCTGACTGCAATATTTATCACACACTGTTACCTTAGGGCCTAGTATGGACTTTGGTAAGTGGACTCTGCAAGCCCCATAAAGCCTGGTCAAGGAATAACTGCAGCAGGAACATCTGCTCGTCTTAACTTAAGAGAGTCTCAAATAAATCCTTTCTTAAGCCAAGTTCATTTTGGGGGAGAGATCACTTCAGATGGAGCAAATGTGATTTTTTACACTGACCATGGGTGTCTGCCTTCTGTGGGGCTGGAAGGACATGGTGCAAGAATTAACCTTCAGGATGCACAACTATTTCAGCAGCCACAAAAGCTCCCTCATGCTGCCCAAGTGCCAAATTCCCATTTGAATCTGTCTCCTTGCTGGACCTGCACACACGGAAACACTTCAGGGTTAATTTGGGAAATGTTTCTGCTTGGGCTAATGCCTTTGCCAGGAGACTGACTCTTCTACTTTGGATTGATTCACCCCCGAGGGGCAGTGTGGGGCTGAGAGTGCTGCTCCAGGGCTTGGGCACTGCAGTGAGCAGTATGGTCACAGGGACAGGGCCTGCAGGTACAGGTGGCCATGCCCAGGTGCACAGCCACTGGTTTTTGTCACCTCCTCCAGAGCCACCACAAAAAAACGGAGCAGAAAAGGCAGATGGATGGCACCATCCCTGTTAGTGACCATCACTGTCTCTCCTAAATTCCACATCTAGAACAACAGTCCCAGCTAACTGGAAGGTCATTAGGGAAGAGGAGGCTGACTCAGTCAGGATTTCTCTATAGCTTGAGCCCCAAGTTCTGGCCCTGGTTGCTGCACCCCAGCAGATGCCCCACTCTGGAGCAGTCATCAGAAAACAGGGGCATCTAGTGGCTGCGTCAGAAAGTTCAATAAACACCACCATTCCCTTGAAAAGATGTGAGGGTTTGCCTTTCCCCTCTCAGCTCTACGAATAAAAATATTTTATGCCACAACATTACCCAGAGGAGGAGGGAGGGGCACAAATCCTCGCTAGATTTCATGCTCTTGGAGCAGCGTTTCTGACCCATCTGTGACATTTACAACAGTGTAACCAGATTAAATGAAGCTTTTGCTGGTTTCTGCTGCAGCTGCTGCTCTGGACAGCCGGACCTACATCCCTGGGACCCAAATCCCCTGCTGATTCACGGCAGGGGAAATGTTGCATCTCTCTGCTCTGACCGAGGCAGAGTTTCACCTGTGGGCAGCAGCTGTGCACTGCAAGCACCATCGCTGTGTGTGTCAGCCACGGTGGGCTCCTCAATGCCTGGTGCTGCCCAAGGATTGCATTTGCTGGTGATCACCCCCCTGCACCACTGAGCTGTAGCCTGGGTACAGCCAGGCCACCGGAGCTGCACAGCTCACCACAGAGAGTTAGGGACAGGGAGGGAAATCATGGACTAGGGTGTGTTTTGCTCCTGTGGCTCCCACTGCCCAGCTTTACCCTCTTAGCTGATGGCACCAGAGCACAGCGAGGCATTGCAGCAGCTCCTCCTTCCCTACTCTGGGGAGGGGGCTCCGTGTTTTCTTTCTGGGTAGGTACCTTCCAGACCCCTGAGGGCATTCCCCTGCAGGGAAGAAAAGGGAGATTATCAGAAATGCAGGTGAGGAAGTCTTGTTTACTTTAATGGCAGAGATACGTTCCAGCTCCAGGTATAATTCCCTTATACAATGCCCTGAGCCTGCACATGCAGCCCTTGCACACAGCACTTTTCAACCTATTCACATCCTAGGAATTGCAGATTGGGCTATCTGGTAACTAATTGCTCCCTGGCAGTGACAGCTTTCAGTCCCTCTTGCTCTATTAGGTTCCCATCAGCATCACTGGCTTAGTGTGATCTGAATTTGCCTGAATTCTCCCTAATGTGTGGCAGAGCTGGCATGTTGCAAAGGGACTGTCACACAGGCGAGTTCCAAGTTTTCCTATTCAATGGCTACACAGAGGACAGCCCCGTCTCCTGAGCTGTCAGGCATCTATCAAATGCAAAATTCATTATTTTATTAAGCAAAAGGAATACGGGAGAAAGCACAAAGCAAAGAACTGAGTGCTGAATGCTAATAGGGCTGTTGCTGTTATGCAATTCTCTACAGAAAATCAAGACAAATGATAATACTGGAAAGGCATATTATTATTTTATAGGCTTAGTCCCAAAGTGAGAGGAGGAGAGAGAAAAACATGCACAGCTGTTTTTCCCTTTTCTGGCCACTTTGATGCACTTACAGGATACATAATTTTGCAAGGTCTGTACGTGCTCCCTGAGTCACAGCTCAACTCACCGATAAACTCCAAAGCTTGCATTCCCCAGACAACCTGTTTTATGCATAGATGTGCATTCTGTGTACAAATACTATTTCTTTTGATGAATTTAGCAGGCTGGCAGTCAGCTAAGGGAAGAGAGGTTCTGCAAGGTGGTTACTGCTGTGACTGCAGTTCAGGTGAACACAGACAAGCTCAGCTCAGGTGAGAACACACCCAAACCCAGCTGGCAGTGGGCCCATGCAGAAGAGAGCATGGTCACCAGCTGCCCACAAAGGTAGGGAAATAAATCAGCTGTGAGCCCATGCTCAGCTGTGCTCGTTGCTGCAGAGGATTGGACTCACCTCAGGTGTATCATGAGGAGTCAGAGATCCCCTCCTTTCCCTGCTCTGCAATAAACAGACTTACAAGATGGAGACATATTTGAAAATCCTGGTTATTTGCTGTCTTGAGGGGTTTTTTATGCCCGTATCCACACACACACACAGAAAAAATGCACAGAGATGTGATCTGCCAGGTGAGGTAACATTGATAACAATTTTGATAGCAAAGCTTTTGGCTAAATGGCTTTTAAGTGGAAGTTCAGCCGTGGGATCAGTTACAGCACAATTACATGTCAACAAGGACATTTTAATTTGTACGCCTGTTACAGTGTGGAAAATAGCCTCTGTGATGGCCTCCCCTTGATGCACATCAGAGGATGCCATGTGGGCACAGACCACCCCACAGAGAAGCAGCTGTCCAGATGGCATTTCCTTTTCTAGTGGTTCCAGCCAGCTGCAAGGATCTGGTCATCTTTTAATACGTTTAATTCAAAAAACAGAAAACAACACATGAATGCGAAAGAGAAACTGGTTTCTTCTGCTCAATCCTTGTGAGAGAAGGAGCTGAAGAAGGTCAGTGCAAGTCCAGCAAGGGCCTTTTCTTACTTGGTGGCATGGGCAATGTTCATTTTCCAAACATCCTTGACACCTCCAGAGGTGACACCAGGGACTTGCTGCTGAACGTGCAGGTGCATCTTGGTTGGAGAAGGAAGGTGGTGATTGGGTTTGTCTCCATCAGTTGCTCTGAACTCACTACATCTCTGCAGTTGTTGACCTGATGTAATGCTCAGTTTCCTTATGAGTGGAATAAGTTAAGCAGCATTCTGATGGTAGAAATTGGCCATAGTAGGCAGGAACTTCTTGCTCCCTTTTTTTTTCCTGTGCAGCAGTGAGCACGTTGTGGCTCTATTCAATATGTAAGTATCCTCTGCATAGCCTCAACACTGAAAAAAAATTTAATATTCCAGGAATGGCAATATTTACTGTAGTGAGCTTAAAACCTCCTCAAATCCACTAGAAGACTGTCCTGGAAAGCAGCTCCACCTCTCCAGGAGAGCTGCTCTCCCCAGCCAGCTCTAGAGCTCGGACAAGAGCTTGACACTGCGGCAATGACATCGAGCTAGCACAATAATTAACTCTGAGACCACGCTTTTGTCTTGGCAATCATCCACCAACACAGTCACCACAGCTCAGGTGACAGCTCTGCCATGTATTAAGCTACAGGAACCCACATACGTGTCTGAGCTGAAGTGATACGCTAATATTTTAAACATTTTGATCTATTACTTATCCTCCAGCTAAACAAAAAGGTCTTTTTCACCTACTTTTAATTTCTTTTCCATGCTGCTGAAAGCAGTGATGATGAATGACCTTGCTGAACCCATATAAAAGCCAACAGTTGCTGGCAGTCCAGTTCAGCTGTGCCTGCTCTGCTTCCTGCAGCAGGAGCTGTGGGCACTCTGCTCCAGTTCCTCATTGATCATTGCAGATACTGGGGAAAAACACCTCTTCCCACTGGATTCAGTCAGAAGCTGCCGTGTACTTCATTGGTGAGACAGCCTGGAGCAGGGAAGCTTGTGCTCTGCTGTGAGTCTCTTCCATTTGTTTCACCTTTCCAGCTCTTTGATAACACACCCAAGGCTAGGATCTTTCAAGGCCATCGCCCACTGTCCTCTGGGAAGCTGATCCTGGTCTGTCAGTGTGACGGCGAGGCAATGGCTGTGTGAGGACCCCTGTGAAACCGCAGCCTGCAGAGGCTAAAGATCTTGTCACTCTTAGAAAAGAGACACATTCGATCCCCACGTAACAGAGACACAAAGAGAGTGGCCCGCTGTTAGTGAGAAGCTCACAAATCTGTGTGTCCCAGCAGACAGTTTCAAAGCTGGTTGTTTGATTTCTAAAATCTAATGAAACTGTGAGAGAGGAAAAGCTTCTGGCTTTCAGCAAAGAAAGGATTTTTGCAGGCACAAATGATTAACACACACTTACCTCTGTCAGTTACTGAGAGAAAGCGAGGTCCTGGCATTCAGATGTGTCCCTGGGATGCTGGAGCTTTGCAGATTTTTAATGGTTGAAGTGATCTTCCTAATCACCTTAACTTTCCACATGACAGAGAGAAAAGGATCTCCCCCAGACCTTTTTCAGCAGGGCTGTTTGGTTACATTGACAGCTTTTTTTCCAGAGGGAGATCTTTCCTGAAATGTTTGGAATGTAGAGCTGTGCTTGGTCTCTAGCAGTGGCACAGGCTGAGGGCAATTCATTGATGTCCTCTATCCAGGTCTGAACTCTGGCTTTGCTGCACTCCTCTGCAGATGAAGGCAGTACCTTGCTGAGGAGAAAGGGATGGATCTTATGGCTCAGAGCCTTCAAACAGGCTCCTTTCCAGGAGCCACATCCCGTCCCCTTTCTCACATGGCAGATGTATCTCAAGGGTGACTTGCTGGCCTGCTCCCCTAGATCCTATGCAATGACTGTTAAAACTTTGCTTTGATAACAACCAATCATTGCTCAGTTATGAGGTCCAAAACTACTTGTGCAGGTCGTGTGAGTGAAACAGGGCCCACAGGCCAAAGGGAGGTGATGGGCAAGAGCACGTAAAAGCCCTTTTGACCATCATCTCTCAGATTAGCTTCACTGGTAGAATGGTTCACAACAGTGGCCCAGAAATCTTCTCCAGTATTAAACAGTGTTGTGCTAGAGCACTGTGCAAATTATTCAAGGTTTCTGTTCAGACAGTACTTTGATTAAAATTTTGCTCATATTATTACAAACTCCCATCCTTCACATCCTTCTCTGGCTGCAGAGAGTTCAGCCAGGGCCACATTTAATCAGCCTGGGCATATTAACTACAAATTCCTGCAACGCTTGAAACACTTAGGTCTTATATACGTGCCCATAACTGATGATTACTAATTTTTTTACTTGGAAATTTATCAACAGGATTGAATAATTGTTCATCTCCCCACTCAGGTTGGCACTGGAATGAACTGCATTCATTCCCAAAGTTTTGATAGTGATCTGAGATATTCCCTTCAGTGTTGCATAGGGATGTCTTACAAACAGTAAGGTTTGTTATAAATGTCAATGAGGTACAAGAGTATGATAACCTCATTTTAACGAAGAAAACTGAATCCTGATATTTCAGCCCCAGGACATCAATTCTGTTTGCTCTCTTCCCTTTGCTTTCTGCAGAGACTTCACCATAGTCATGGAGCTGAGGGACTTCAGTGTTAATTTCTGGATTACTCGCCCTGTTACACATCGGTGGCATCTTTTTCACCATCCTGCTGGGCATGTGTTTCAAAAAATGATGTTTCAATGGAGATAGAAGGGGAATGCTCCCTTCCAAATGTGACAGTGTTCATGTTGGGAATTAAATCGTTTGACCTCAAAAATGTGACACAGTTGCGTTGCAGCAGGGCAGATGGGTGGGGATCATAATGGTCTAAACTTGCAAAGTAGTCAGTCGTGTCAGGTGTCAGAGTTTCAGAAGGCCCCTCTTGAAATGCCTCCAGGGCCTCATTTAGAGAGTGCTTAGACCTCTCTGACTGTGATGCCTTAGGATATTTCAGGTTGGTGACTGGCTGGGGAAAGTGCAGCTACAAGACTCCCCTGTCGCAGGGAACAGCATTACCAAGAGCTGAACCAAAGTTTGGCCAATGGCTCCTAGAGTAACTAAGCCTGAATTTTGCCAAAGTGTCTCTATATAGCATGAAAAAAAAATTAAAAATTCAGAGCGTAGTAGGGAAAGGATCTGTCTTCAACCCCTGGAACAGTTTTGCACAGAGCTAATTTTGAAGCAGAGGGATATATGACTGTGCACAGAGCTTCTCCGGGGGGAAATAAAAATAGTCTTATTATGCTAGTGATAAAAATGTCTGTTTCTATGTGTACAGACCTTTGAAACTCTTCTAGTACAAAATTTGCTCTGCTTTTGTGTCACCACTTATAACACTCAGCTCTGACAATCGTTGAATAGCTGACCTGTGTCTGCACAGCCTGCTTCTGTAATTAAAGAGGCTGAAATGGTGGCTTCAGGGGCAGAATCTTTGAGAATATTCTAAGAATTATACTGGCTAATCCAGACATTCATTGCTCTAATCCCATAAACAGTGTGGGCTATCATGCCAGGAAGAGTCCCTAATTTCCATACCAGCCCTGCAGCAATAGGAAAAGCACTAAATATTCCTCTCACTCTCTTCACTTATTTCCCTCTGATGATGTTTTTAAAATATAGTCCTGTAAATATGTTGAACTCAGAGTTGTGTCAGGACAGCTGCTAATCATGTGGCAATGATGCCTTTTCTGATGGATGTTTCTGTTATTACAATTGAAGTTTTGTCTCTTGAAATTAAGAAACAGTAATTAACGTATTTAGCGCCATGGGCTGATGGGATTGTTTTGACACTGGTTCTTGAAGAAACTGAAGCACTCCATCTTCCCTTCCAGCACTGTCTTATACAGGGACTTCAGGAAAATAATTGAGAATTGTAAGTCATCTGGGGCTACGGCTTGATTGCATTTGAGGTGACTTTTAAGGGTGAAGAAACATCTGGCACCTTTTAAAAAGTAATGTCGGTGAAGAAAAGAGAGAAAAAAGAGAATACTGGCAAGAGGTGGTAAACATACAATCACCAGAAAGGCAGAAAACATGCCATGGAAGACTTTTGTTTGTTGATATAATGAAACACTCAGCATCCCTAAGAAAAACTGTTAGAAACAGTCTAGTGGGGTAGCTCTGGAAGAGCAGGTTGGAGATAATCCTTCAGTCTCTGGTCTGTGGATTCCCTTCATGATCATGACAAACAACATAACTCTGCCCTACTTTTTCCTTTGTAAAGGAGACTAGCACTGAGATGCTGCAGGGCTTAAATCTTGTGTGTATAATAACACACAAATAGGTGCAGATGTATGTAGGCACAGTATTTTGGGGTGGCTCAGAAGTGGATGAACCAGAATAGGCCAGGGCTGTTGATGTACGTGATGCAGGCTACTTACGGACAGCAAGTGTTTTCGCTTCTGGAGAATAAGGAAACTCCTCCTTTCTGAATCCATTTTGTTTCGCCCTCTCCAAAAATAGCAGGAGTGGAGCTACTAAACTGTAGCAGACTGTTGTCAACTTCAAGGTGCAAGACACAAAGCTGTCTTAATTTGCCCTGGAGGAGCATTTAGGAAGTTGAACATTTAAGTGCCCCATTCCTTCAAAAACACTGGACTGTTTAAGAATAGTCTTGATGAAGGGGACCTTGACCCAGAAAATCACCTTCTTTCAGGATACTACATATTAAGTGTACATCTAAGCACACTTCTCAAAGATGGTGCTGCCAGATCAGAAACAAGCAAGAGAGAAAAGAGCAACTGGTTTTGAGCATGCAGCAGAATCAAAGAAATAATCAGCATGGCCCCGTGGTAGAGATAGCGTTGGAGATGGGGGTTGGCAAAATGATAACCGTGAAAGTACCAGGCTCTGGGTCTTGTGAGCCTGAGAGGAGGTGACAGAGCTGTACAGAGATACAGCTGGGGTGTTAGATACATGGCACATGGAGGATCTGTCATTTCAAGAGAAGCTGTCAGGTTGAAAGCTTCGGATGGTGATTGGTTTTTTTTAGTTCAGAGGCTGTGGATATAATTATGACGATTTGCATAAAAGTCAAGCCCCTTGTACAATTTAATCGGGCTTGGCAGGAGGTTTTGGGAACACTCGATGTGTCGGAGAGGCAGAGAAGAGTTGGAGCAGGAACTGCTGCTTGTGGGACACCAGCTGGGGCTGACCAGTGGGGAGGCTGTGCCCAGAGCAGGGGATCTGGGCTAGAGACAGCAGAGCCACAGACTCAGTCGCTGAAGCAACACGTGGCCTTTCTAATGGAACATTTCTAATTCGCAGTAAATCTGAGGCCACACCTTCAGAGCCAGATCCCGCTAAATGCTGGCAGCTCTGGAAACCTTGCCCTCTCCTTAAGGCATAGAAGAGCCCTTCTGCAAACTCCCCTACAACTGGGATTTTAGGAGCCTGTGGGGCTGAGTGCAGAACACACTCCTGTCAGGAGTCAATGTGAGCCACTACCACCTGCCAAAAGTGGGTCTCATTCCTCTGTGGGTTTCCTCTCACTGCCCCAGGTTCTGACAACCAGAAGGGGTGAGGAGAGAAGGTCTCAGCAGGCTTCCTCTCTGGCACACTGCCACATGGTGCTCAGCACTTCTCAGGAATAGCTCCGTTATCAAGAGAAGGTGGTGACTGAGTGTAAACCTCCCTGTCACCCACAGGGAAAGAGCCAGGCTTGACAGGTTAAAGGAGTTGATGCCCTCGTAGGATTCCCTTCTTGCCTGGTGAGAGGTAAACCAAATACATCTTTTAATCTATTGACGGATGGAAGATTGTTTGGGGTTTTGCTTGTCTGTTTGCTTGTATGGGCTGCAAGCTTTCTGGTAGCAGTGAAAAGAAGGCGTCAGAAAGAAAGGACTTGGATCAAATTTGGGATGAGCAATTACAATACAAGCTTCTCCTATCCTAAGCCATTCAGAGCTGTAAGTGGACTAAACCATGCAAGTGGATGCTGTGTTTTTAGTATGACCATAATTAAAGCAGTGGGCAGTTGTGCTAACTGGAAATTAATTTGAACCACTAGTACATAAGCACCTTGACATGAAATTAGGACCTAATTCAGAACCCTGAAGAGAGAAAATTCTGGCTTGTACTCTGCCTACATATATTCAAATTAATGCATAATGCAGCAAGTTTCTTCCTCTCTCTGCCTGTCCCTTTCTCTTTCTCACACACACAGACGCACGCACGCAGCTGAACTCCCACACAAGTTCTGCGGGGAAATTACAGCCTGCTCATGTCACTCCCTTCTTTGTCACTGAAATAGTGCCATAGGTCTGGAAAGAGCTCTCTCTGTGCAGTACTAAACTTTTTCCAGCTCTGGAACTTCTTACTTTGATAATACATAAATTAGAGCTTTCTGTGTAAATCAACAGATTGGTTTTTTTTCCTCAAAAGCTGGATTGCACCAACACTAGTCATAAATTGTAGCTTTCATGTTTGCAAATTTTTGGGAGCTATGCATGAAGAACCAAACTTTCTGTTGTCAGGTCACATTAACTCCCGGATTTCTCACAGGCAAATTGTGTCTTGAACACTCTGCATGATTCACAAAAAAAAAAAAAGGCCCTTCTCCATGTAAAGCATCAGCTTCCATTAAGCAGAAGAAATAAACTACTGCATGCAAAAGATGTGAGCACATGGCTTGTGAATAATCAGAACAAGTTTAGAAAAATCACCTCAGAGCATGGCAGGCAGCAGTAACACTCTCAGTATCTCTGATCCTCCAAGACCAGGGCAAGTGGCATCCTCTTGGTGTTGAAAAGAGAGCACAGCTCGTGGCTGTTTTCAGTGGCAGTGGGAGGGAGGTTTGATTCTGTGAAGCTGCAGGGAATCCCAGTGATGGAGGTGAGCAACGAGCATTTGCCTCAACACTCAGCAGGAGCCAGGGCAAGTGGCTGCCAAGGAGCAACAGTGGGACCATAGAAGGTAGGAGGCAGTGTAGGAACTATGCAGAGATGGGCTTGAAGGAAATTTTATCATTGTAAACCAGGGGTGACTAAGGAGACCAAGGGCTATGGCTATCTGCCCATCAGCATAGACCAGTGGCTCAAAAACATGCTTCCTTCAGTATTTCATGAGGAACCTTGTGTAAATACTCCTACTCCACTCCCTTTCTCTTTGCATTGTGACAGGGATGAGGAAAGTTACAGCCCAGTCCATCCTTCCACACTAATAAAACACATTCCCTTGGGACTTTAGGAAGTTTGCTAGTTGCCTGCAGTCTCAACCATAAGCCTGAAAAAAAATCACCCTGTTCTACTACCACTGGAGCTCCAGTACTTGCTGCTATCATACTGTGAAACAGAAGACTTTGCCTGTGTATACCAGGTGTCATCTACTGTCCTGCTACATGTGTGCAACATTGAAAAATATACTGCCACAGATGATAGGGAAGTAGTTGTGGGTCAGGCCCACTTTAGAAGGTCGTGCCCCTTAGAGAGGATGAAGAGAAACCCTGAGAAACATCCTGTGGAGTGTTTTTTACCCTTCACAAGGAATATGCCCCCAGTGGTTTCTTGATGTTGGAGATTATTGCAGCTTCTCCCTATCAAATGGATTCTGGATGTTAATGACTCTACTTATTTCAGCCCCCCAGACAGGTGTTTCTATCCTCAGCTCTGTGCCCACTGAACATCTGGCTGGGTCTCTTACGGTTTCTCAGCCAAGCTTGAGAAATTGGAGGGGTGCACCAACATCCCCAGGTAAATCACACCAGTGTTGACCTGTAAATCTCAGATAGTTTATTCCTTCAACAACACAGGAGAAACTCATTATGCACATGATTTTGGAAGTGGAAAATACCTGACTTCACCACTTTTCTTGACATGGAAATTCAGAATGGTTCTTCCAACTTTTCCTCCAGGACATTTGGGAAGGCACCACAAGAACTTCACATGAAAGCAAAACTCTAACAGCAAAGAGACCTCAGCAATACTGTCAGGTCACTCTGGAAGGTCTTTCCTCAGCCTCGTAGATCAGAAAATGACAGCATTCAAACATTTGTGTGCAGATGAAAAATGAGAATCAGTTAGTATGGTTCAGTCTCACTGCAGCCAAATTAAGTAGAAAATGAAATATTTTAAGAAGCATCCTCTGGTAAGTGAATTTGAATTAGCTGCAAACATGGATGATTTTCTTCCAATCGCCAGACCACACAGAATTGCTGCTTGGATTTAATTCCCCCTTCATCTCACATATGTCTTTCCTTTATTTCTTGGCATAGATAGATGTGTGATTAAACTATCACTTTTGATATCCCAAAAAGCTGAGGAAAGGAGATTACACTGTAAACCATAAAAAATCCTCCTTTCCACCTGTTTGTGAATTTTAGGCAGCTTTAAATTTTTTCTGTTGTGATTACAGCAAATTCTAATAGAGATAAAACATAAAGTGTTGTAAGTATTTTTTAGAGTGTTGGATTTATGAGATCAGTTTATAGAGATAATTTTGTCAACAAATGCAGTCATTTAGGGGTTTTTCTTGTTATGAAAGCTGTTAGATTAAAATACTGCTTAAACTTGTTACGTCTTTGTGCTAGCACAAGTGAAAAGTTGGCATCCCACTGAGCTGGTCATTGTCTCATTTTATTTTGCCTTTTTGGGGCAGGATATCCCCAAATTCAGCCTCCATTTGTATGTGTGCTGCAGCTGCCCCCACAATATATCCTGCACATCCAAGTCCAAGACCACCAGCAGCCCTGGGAGCCCTTGGGTGCTGATGGAGGCTTTGCTCTCGGATCCTTTGCAGCTCACAGGGAGTTCACGGAGGATGAGCCTGAACATCTGTGCTCACGGGCCCCCGTCCAAAAGGAAAGACTCTGAGATGGGTAGGATTTGAATCGAGTTCTGGACAGGCTTAGGGTGGATCAGCAAATAGACACAGAGCAAACACAAACCCAGTGATTGGGACCTGACACGTACATGAGTCACTTCATCCGCTGCTGAATTAGAGGCACGGTGAGGATCTCCAACAGTTCTGCTGTGTCTGATTAAATTTTACCTGCTGAAATAGTACATCCTCCTTCACTTGCAAGACTAGCACAGAGTGTCAGTCTGGTGTGTTGGATCCCAGGTTCCTCACAGTTTGCAGGTGGGTCTGCAGATGGGGCCCAGGGGGGAGCAAGCACAGATGGAGTCAGGGCATCCTCACCTGCCAGGAGAAGTTTTCATTCAGCCAGTTTGGACATAATTGTGGACTAGACATCTAATGTCCCATGTACACTTTTAATTGTGGCACCATGAATGAAGAAGAGAAATAACAGCATCAGATTGCTGATGAGGAAATATTTCCATGAGGAGAAAATATTTTGTACAATGCAGCCAACTATTAAGTGCTGCGCCCAGCTTCCTCCTCCACTCCCCAGCAGCTTGTGGGAACTCTGTGTCCATCTGTATGCCCTCCATATCCACACACTGCTTCTCTAACGTTTTCAGTAAAATAGGAGAACAGGTTGTGTCTGAGGAGAAGCACTGTTCTTACCTGATGACCTGGCATAAGGAGATCTGATGAACATGGTACAGGGACCAGGAGGGATGGACATGTACATACACACAGGACATGACCTTGGCACTGGAGAGGGCAAATGGCATTGCAGGAGCTCACAGAATGGTATGAGAGCACATTCCCAATGAACACTTCAAACTGGATGAATAATTCAGAATAACATTTATATGTTCAAGTACACTGGGGCAACATAGTTCCAGATATTGTCTTACACCAGGCCAGCATAGTTTGCAGTATAACATTGCAGCACCATCTGCAGTAATCACGCATGGGAAGAGCTACAGCGGCTCACCGACCTTATGGGCAAGAGCTACAGCGGCTCACCATCCCTCTTAGAGGCACGGTCACCCATAAAGCAGTCCAATCCCAGACTTGCTTGGGCAAGAGCTACAGCGTCTCACCATCCTTCCCAGAGGCACGGTCACCCAAGGCAGTCCAATCCTGGACTTACATGCGTAGGCTACTCACGGCTCTCCTGGGCACACCCCCACCCAGGGATT